>WAAB01006967.1:1161-11757 GCA_013389865.1 Piaya cayana
TTGGACTTGATGATCCAATGGGTCTCTTCCAACCTGGATACTATGATTCTGTGATTCTCTTTCGTCCGATCCTTTGTTACTTGGGAGAAGAGACCAACACTCACATCGCTTTAACCTCCTTTTAGGGAGCTGTAGAGAGCGGTGAGGTCTAGCTTCAACCTCATCTTCTCCAGACTAAATAGTCCCCAGTCCTCCCTGGTGTTCCTCATAAGTCTTATTCTCCAGATCCTTCCCCGACCTCATTGACCTTCTCTGGACATGACCAGCACTTCAATGTCCTTCTTGTAATGAGGGGCCCAAAACTGAACACAGAGGGTTCGAGGTGTGGCTTCTCCAGTGCCGAGTACAGGGAGATGATCCCTTCCCTACTTCTGCTGGCTGCACCATGGCTGATCCAAGTCGTGCAGTTTTTTCTCCGTATGTCAAGTCTAAATCTGCCCCTTTTCAATTTCTAGTCATTGCCCCTTGTCCTGTCACTACAAGCCTTTGCAAAAAGTCCCTCCCCAGCTTTCTTGTAACCGTCTTCAGGCACTGGAAGGTCTATATAAGGTCTTCTCAGAGCCTCTTCTCCAGGCTAAACAACCCCAACTCTCTCAGCCTGTCCTCATATGGGAGGTGCTCCAGCCCTCTGATCATCCATGTAGCGTCATATTCTTTTGTTGAGGTTTCAGACTTGTGGAAAGACAGTGGATTTTTGGATTTTGGGTGATTTGGGTTTTTTTTCTTCGAGTTTGGGGTTTCGGTGTGGTTTTTTTTAATGTCGGAATCAATTAAAATTCTATCTGGCAAAATGCTTTCCCCCCATTCTTTTATTTTATCCCCTTCATTTTTTCTTTCTTTCGGTTACATCTATTGTTACATCCTTAATTTCAGTTACATCCGTTAGAAATCAGAAGGTGCCAGAAGATGATGTGTCTGAGACACGTTTGTTGCCCCCTTGTTAGAAATCTCCCACGTGCATTCTTGCAGAAATCAGGGTTCACACATGCTCATGTTCTTGGTTCGTATTGAGAGTTAATTGTGCTGAAGATTGCAAGAGTAGAAATTGAACTATTTTAATATTTCCTCTTAAATTTCAGCCTTCTCTGGTTTGTGCCATGTCTGAGCACCAGAATAAACCTCAGCCGTTTCTCCTTTGTCCTTCAGAGACCTTCCTGGGATTATAGGTCAGAACAGATAGCTGATGAAGATAAAAGGGTCTGTAATTTAAAGGATTGTTAGAATAGGAGTCATTTGGAGCAATCTGAATGATTTTTGGTTTTTATCTTAAAAGAGTAAAATCAAATATATTGATAATTTTAATGAAATAAACTCAATGACTAAATTAGAGCTGTTTGCTTTCACCAGTATTAGTCTTGATAGCGCTGTGCAAGGGAGTTGTCGTCGTGCTGTATGGCAGCCTCTCTGGTTTTATACTGAAGTATATTCTTATCCAGATTGTGTCTCTGCTGAGTAACTGTCAATAAAATGAAATGAGGGACTGCTACAAGGGGAGAGTGAATACAAGTATTTCTAAACGGAGCCTCCAGTGAAGCGATGAGACATCATTGTGCAGGACAAGGAGACTTCCGAGTAATAAAACCTAGAGGTTTTAATAGCAAATGCCACTTTTCTTTCCATCACAGTTTATTTACCAGTTAGAGAAACTTCAGTGTGCTATAAAAGAATGCTTTAAGTGTGTGGTTTATTGCATTAAGAGGAAAAGAAAAGCTTTGTTTTATTCTTTCATCTTCAGACTGCAGTGGAGTGTTACTAAAACTCCTTATCACTTGTCAGATCTGGCAGGTTAAGTATAAAATATTTTATAATGCAGCTTCTGGAAGGCTTTGTACAGGTTGTTTTTGAGTTAAACAGGATGCAACCACTTAGAGAGTTCATTTCTTCTGCCTTAGGGGAATAGGAGGCAGTTTCAGCTGCTCCTGCAGTGTTTTTTTTCCAAGACTAGTTAGCGTGTGTGTTGAAATCCTGAATTTTCAATCATATATGACTAAAGTTTGGGGGAACTGAAAATTGCAGTTTTCAGATATTGCTACTTGGTTTTTGAATCTAGAGGCAGGACATTGTTTTCTTCTCTTTGGGTGGTAGGTTTGTTGGTACTTCTGACGGTGCTTCATCAAGCCAGGTTATGTGATTCGTATTTTTAGCTTCATTAACTGTGTGTGTTCATTAACCTAATGTTTAGTCATCTGAAAAATAAGCTTCTAATCTAGGATAGTCTTTCAGGTTAGGGGTGAGATACGGTACTTCATCCTGTCCTTTGAAGGACTTCTACTTCCTCTTAATCTCTGGAGCTTTGTGCAGGAGTTGAGTGGCTCATCCAAAATGCTCGACTTTCAAAATATTTCTTCTTTTCTTCTTAAGTGACATTTCTGAACATGGGGAGATCATAGAATCATAGAATGGTTTGGGTTGCAAGGAACCTTAAAGACCATCCAGTTCCAACCCCCTGCCATGGGCAGGGACACCTCTCACTGGATCAGGTTGCTCAAAGCCCCATCCAACCTGGCCTTGAACACCTCCAGGGATGGGGCAGCCACAACTTCCCTGGGCAACCTGTGCCAGTGTCTCACTGCCCTCATTGTGAAGTATTGTTAGGACACCTCTTGCCTGCTAGAACAACTTCTTTCTTCTCTCCTGCACCTCTTTAAGTTTGTGAATTCGCATTTGAGGTGCCACAAGACCTTGTGTTTGCTCCTTCGTGCTGCATTAATGTGCTGCTTGGTTACTACTCAAAGCATTTTATTTGCAGAATGGAAAGAGATCTTGATTTTGACAATACTGCTACTAACCATGTCCTTCTCTACTATCTTGTTTTTCTTACTACTAACAACTTCAGCTTAGGCTGTCTCCACCACTGACAGCTTTTTAGTGTTGTAAATATTAGATCAGTTTAGAGACCAGCCGTTTGAAACGTTGTTTTTGTTAACAGATTTCATCACCCCATAGGTGTTGGATGATGTGAGAATTTTAAACATTTCAGCATTTGTCCTTTTTTTATGTATAACTGCTCAATAATGAAAATAGTCGTAAACATCATATTTTTTATATTGTTTACCACCAGTTCTCAGTTATCTTTCAAGCAGTAACACAGTGCTGAAAATTCTTCAGTTTCCACATTTCAAAGTTGACAATACTGTAGCTGCCTGCTGACAATTAAATAAATACAAAGCTGGATTCACAGAAGCTGAAAGCTCATTAGAATGCTTTGTTAGTCACCTCCTCTTCCCTCGATAGAAATATATCCTTGCTCCTTTGCAAGTAGTGCCAGTCCCCTTGATCGGGGGCTGTAAGAGGCTGCCCAGAGAGGTGGTGAAGTCCCTATCACTGGAGGTGTTTAAAAGATGAGATGAGGTGCTCAGGGATCTGGTTTAGTAGAGGACAGGTGTGGTTGGACTCAATGATCTCAAAGGTCTTTTCCAACCAAGAGATTCTATGATACTTCTGTGGTGCCTAGATTTGAACTGTGTACATTAGCTGTTTCTGATCTGACTTCTTGTGTCCTACCATTAATATTACATGAAATAAGTCTTCTATTGCCTTGTGACTGAACCTTGAGTCTCAGATTATTCTCTAAAACAAACATGCTGCTATATGGGATGTAGGAATCTGGAAATGTTATCCTCAAGGCAGGAGAAGTGCCTACAGATTCTCCTGCGCTTCCCTTTCTGAGTCGGTGATTCTCATCTACAGGACCTTGTTACAGCTGCTCTTTAAATTCTGTTCCTTCTATCCTGCTTGATTCAGCAGTGAGGAGACTGAATGTGCCGCAGTTCTGCATCTGAGCTGAATAAAGAAATTCAGGAATTACTGTTTGCTCTGCGCTGATACCAAACACCCACATATCAGCCCGTTGTTGTAACCTGAATGAGCGAACAGGAGATTAGATTTGAGCGTAGCACAACAGCTGTTAAAGATCCACTTACTTATCACTGCAGGCTCCTCTACCTAATTCTCAGTGAAGTGATTGCTTTCAGATTTTGTGCAGTTTCTGTGCCCATGCCATCAATAAATAAAATCAGGACTTGATACAGAGATGGTTACACTTTTTTTTTTTTACCTGAATAGTCAGCTTATACTGGAAAATTTTTACTCGCTTTAAAATTTTGCACTACGTCGATAGATTGCTTTAAATCATAGAATCATGAAATGGTTTGGATGGGAAGGGAGCTTAAAGGTTGTCCTGTTCCAACACCCCTTGCCAGTGGCAGAGACACCTTCCACTGGATCAGGTTGCTCAAAGCCCCATCCAACCTGCCTTGGAATACCTTCAAGGCGTTACTGTACCATATCCCTGAGCACCTCGTCTCCCTGTCTTTTAAATACTTCCAGGGATGGCAAGTCAGCCACCTCCCAAGGCAGACTCTGCCATAGTGCCTGATAATCTTTTTGGTGAAGGTATTTTTTTCCTGATGTCTAATCTGATCCTCTCCCGGTGCAGCTTGAAGCCATTTCCCCTCATTGTCTCACTTTTTGCTTGGGAGAAGAGACCAACCCCTACGTCGCTACAACCTCCTTTTCAGGGAGTTGTAGACAGTGATGCCTTCTTTCCTCCAGGCTAAACAGCCCTAGTTCCCTCAGCTGCCTCTCATAAGATTTGTTCTCCAGCCTCTTCCCCAGCTTTATTGCCCTTCTCTGGACATGCTTCAGCCCCTCAATTTCCTTCTTGTAGTGATGGACCCAAACGTGAATGCAGGATACGAATTGCTAGGTGCCTTGCAGTTTGAACAATGCTTACATAAATGCAGGGCCTCCTGCCCCACAAACAGTTGAAATGTGGACATTTGATGATAAAATTTGATGCCTGGGGCTGCTCGGGGCTTGTATCCCCACTGATGGAAAGAATGTGAAAATACCCTCAGCAGAGGGCTTTCTGATTCACAGTGATGAGCAGCTTTGGAAACCTTATTCCTGTCCAAAGCAACTTGTAATCCAGAGCTATAATTGGGGAAGATTGACTTTTCAATGCCACTGATTGTCTGCAATCACAGCCGGAGAGTCTGCTTTAAGGATGATGGTAGATGAACTGTACATCAAACTTTGCTATTTATATAGCCTTGACAGTACAGAGAATCCCATTTGGGAGCGCTGCCATGGGCAATAGCACTTAGTAATGCTTTGCAATTAGTGGTGACTTCTAAGTGTAAAACTAAAGAGATCTTTTAGTTTATAAACCATTTTTCCTAGTGATTTTGTGTTGAAATACGTGATTATTGCACTGTCTGCTATTATGGGAGAAGATGTTTCACAAAATCATAGAATGGTTTGGGTTGGAAGGGTTGTTAAAGATCATACAGTTCCAACCGCCCTGCCAAGGGCAGGGACACCTCCCACTGGATCAGGCTGCTCAAATTCCCATCCAGCCTGGCCTTGAACACCTCCACGATGGGGCGGCCACAACTTCCCTGGGCAACCTCTCCCAGCACCTCACCACTCTCATCATGAAGAATTTCTCCCTAATGTCTAATTTATATTTTCCCCCTTCCAATTTAAAGCCATTCCCCTTCATTCTGTCACTACAGCCGCTCATAAAAAGTCCCTCTTCAGCTTTTTTTGTAGCCTCTTCAGNTTGATAGGAATGGTTGGACTCGATGATCCGATGGGTCTCTTCCAACCTGGTGATTCTATGATTCTATGGTTCTTCTGTTTGGGATTCCTGCACGCAGGACTCCAGGTGGGGTGTAGGAGCAGGGTAGGAGCAGGGTAGAAGGGGACTATCCCCTCCCTCGCCCTGCTGCTTGCACTTCTTTTGATGCAGTCTAAGTGGTGAAAGGGTTGAGAGTTTAGTTCGTGTGGTGGAATAATTTAGAGATTATTTTGTCAAAGAAAATAAAGAGATAGCAGTAAATTTCCACATACTGTCAGATAAAATAGCTTTGCAATAACCTATAAAGATCAGAAACTTAAATTGTCCTGAAAGAGCACTGCACGCTTAATCCTGTTGAAAGCAGAATCATAAACTGCTTCCCATTATTGCTTACAATATGATTATTTTTAAATGTTGAATTATGGGATCCTGATGCTTTTATCCATTGTATTCAGTGAGAAAAGGCTTACAGTGTACGTGCAGAAGGAATTACTCACAAAGACAGTGGAGATGTCAAGCCTCTCAGCTCTTGGTTTCAATCTCAGGTTATTCTGCCAGTGGTTGTCTTGTAAAGGGCAGTGACACTGATGTGTCGTTATTACTTTTCTTGATTATTTAAAATCTATAGACCAGCAAAATGACTTATGGCTAAACGGTTGCTGAAATAAGTGTGTACGTATATGAAACAACTTTTGTTATGGAGGTGATTGAGAAGTGTTGTTAAGAAGTACCAGTAGCCAGTACCTAAAGGGAGTCTACAAGAAAGATGGGGACAGGCTTCTTATCAGAGTCGTTTGCAACAGGTCAAAGGTAATGGTTTAAAAGAGGAAAGATTCAGACTAGACACAAGGAAGGTATTTTTTATGGTGAGGGTGCTAGAACACTAGCACAGGTTGCCCAGAGCAGAGATCGATGCCCCATCCCTGGAAACATTCAGTGTCAGGTTGGACAGGGCTCAGCAAACTGATTGGGTTAAAGATGCTGAGGGTGGTTTCAGTTACACAGCAGCCTTGGCTGGATTTGGGGGTTCATGCAGAATTTACCCATGTGAAGAGCAAGAAGCATTTGGACAACACCCTCAGACACACAGGGTTTAATATTCAGGTTATCCTGTGCAGGGACAGGAGTTGGACTTGATGATCCTTCTGGGTCCCTTCCAACTCGGGACATTCTATGATTCAATGACTCTATGAAGGTTTGGTTGAAGTAGTTCACTGCCTTCTAAGGGCATCAAGAACAATTTTAAAACTTACAGTAAAACTTCATGTTGTTGGCACAGCAGGAATTCCTAGAGGAAAAATACACAGATACGTTTTTGTTCGCTGACTTCTCTGAATCAGTCCACTTACTGGTGATAAATGATTTATTTCATTATCTGCCACACGTTTCAGGATATATCGCCCACATTTCGTGTTTCTTCTCGCAGCTCTTCCCTATGTCTGTCACCTGTTAGATATAACTTACGTCCCTAAGATGGGGTGTTGTGTCTGTCTTAAGTGTGCACATTTCTTGTATTGTAGAATGGTTTGGGCTGGAAGGGACCTTAAAGCCCATCCAGTTTCAACCTCCCTGCTGTGAATCGGGTTGCTGAAAGCCTCATCCAGCCTGGTCTTGAACACCCTCAGGGATGGGGCAGCCGTGGGCAGGGACACCTCCTGCTGGACCAGGCTGCACAAAGCTTCATCCAGCCTGGCCTTGAACACCTTCACGGATGGGGCATCCACACCTTCTCGGAGCAACCTCACAGCTGCCTCACCACCCTCACAGTAAAGAATTCCTCCATAGTCAAAGCCTCTTCAGCAGCTTTGTTGCTCTTAACTCCATTTACCACAACTATTTGCATCCTTTAATTTTCTGTCATTTGTAGTTAGTATACATCTATTTCTATTGACTTCAATTTTTTTACTAGAATATAACCTTGGACATGTTGGGAGTAATGAAAACTCTGCTTTTTTTCATTTAGGTGCAGATCTCAGAAAGGACTGATTCTTGTTGAATATAGCTGTTTAGCATGAGCAGATAGAACCTGATAACCTGATTCAAAGAATTTCAGGGGAAAGATCTTGTCATCCTGCTCTCCCTTTTTTTTTCCCAGCTCCCCCCATCAGTTCGTTGTTCGATTTACTGTTAAAGTGACAACAGTAATGGGATTCTGAAGAGAAGATCTTCTAGATACAACATGAGTTAACTTTCCCTTCTTATTTCTAGATCATACACCATCTTGTTTCAAATTTAAATTGGTATAAATTGATTGATACCCACACTTATGTTGTAAAATAAATAATGTAATATATGCAAAAGCGCCTTTGGAAACTAAAATATTTAATGTTTTTAAATTATGCACACTTAATTGCATTGTTTTTGTATTTAATTATCCTGTGAGCTTGTTAAAGTATTGCTGCACATTACCAATGTTTAGCAGTTAATACAAATTTCTCTCCTCGGAGGCGTGCTTTGTGTTTGTACTGAATCCACAATAGCAGGAAATGCTTGTAATTCTGAATTTAAATGGAGATCTAGCTGGCTGTGTTTCTATGAGCCTGAACATGGATTAAGATTGCTATTTTTTAAAAATTTGTAATTAAATTATTAGGGGCCTTGAGCAACCTGGTCCAGTGGGAAGTGTCCCTGCCCGTGGCAGGACGTGGATAATCTTTAAGGTTCCTTCCAACCCAAACTGTTCTATGATTCTGTGATTAAAAAAAACCTATAAGAAACAACAATTTAAATGTTCCCATGTTCTGATCCGTGGCTCATAATAAAGAAATGTGAGAAGTGTGTAATAAGATCACTCATAGAAGCAAGTGTTGTGGCACATGGAGATTCTTGTTTTCCGTAGTTCACTCATATGTAAACCAGCAAAAATTCCTGAGGGTCTCCAAGGGATCCCTTTATTGTTGAGAGAGATGGGGAGAGAAACAGATTTTGTAGGCTTTAAAGCAAATAACTTTAGGGAGTTTTTTCTTCAGTGGTGATGGAATGAAGGGATGGTTCGTTATTTCTTAGTCTGAACATAAGGCACGGATAGACGAAGTACTTAGGAACATGGTTTAGTGTTTGATGGGAACAGTTGGACTTGATCTGATGGATCTCTTCCAATCTCTGTGATTCTATGACTCAGAACTAGACCTCCAGTAATCTATTTGGAGGTGTTCAAAGCCAGGTTGGGCGAGGCTTTGACCAACCTGATGCAGTGGAAGGTGTCCCTGGTCGTGGCAGGACGTTGGAACTGGCTGGTCTTTGAGGTCCCTTCCAACCCAAACCATCCTGTGGTTCTGTTTCAGGGAGGAGACAAGTTTTGTTTCTCTCATTAGCCACTTGAGGCAACTTTGAGAATGTCAGGCATGGTAACAGCATTTTCTTGTTGTTTAAAAGAGTAATAAATAAATTATGTATATTTTTTCCCCCTGTGTCTAGTAGAAACTATTATATGCTACTCGAGTGCCTGTCATCAATAGAATTGGCTGTTATTTCTAAATTAAGAGTGATGAATTTTGGATTTTCTTTTTTCTCTGCTTTTCAACTTAAACGTCTGCTGTTGATATTGATTTTCTTTTGATATATATAATTTAGATATGGACCAAACCGGACTGTTTATTACCTGTAAATCTAGACTATTTGCATATTACGCATCTTAAATGGGAATGTGGATAAGGGAAGTAGTTTAATTGTGGAAGACACATTGTGTGTTTATAGGCTCGATACAGGGAAGGTACCAAATTGCTGACCTGTGCTTTCCAATTCAATATTTACGGCTATTAGTGTGCAGTTAGGAATTTTCCGTGTGACATCTTCATTAACTTTAACGTCTGCAAAGATGCAGTTGCCCTGCCAGCTGCTTATATGGATGATAGGTTTGAAGGCAGCCTTGAGGTCCATTGTCCCAAGCGAGCTGGTTAATGCTCATGTGTGACGTGCACAGGGACATGAGAACAGTCTCGCCGGATCAGATCGATGGCTTGAATGCCCTGATGCTCTGTTGTCAATACTGGATCAGTAGTAAATAATTGTGAGGTAATTTTTGCAGAAAAAAAGGAGTGTTTGTGTTTCTGGGAGTGGTTTGTGCATACTTTGAAGCTGTGTTGTCCAGCTCCACTTCAGCCTATTAGTGGTGTTTAGTCTTTTTTTTTCCTGTCTTGATTTTAATTGTTTTTGGCTTCTAGAAGGTTTGTGACCAAGGTCAAGGGAGGTGATTCTGCCCTTCTGCTCTGCTCTTGCGAGACCCCACCTGGAGTCCTGCATACAGTTCTGGAGTCCTCAACAGAGGAAGGACATGGATCTGTTGGAGCAAGTCTGGAGAAGAACGCAAAGATTACCTGAGGGGTGGACTACTTTCCATATTAGGACAGGCTGACAGAATTGGGGTTGTTCAGTCTGGAGAAGAGAAGTCTCCAGGAGACTTTACGGCAGCCTTCCAGTACTGACAGGGCCTACAGGAAGGCTGGGGAGGGACTCTTTCTCAGGGATTGCAGGGATAGGACAAGGCAAAATGATTTTAAGCTGAAATAGGGAAGATTATGATGAGACTTTTGGAAGAAGCGTTTTCCTGTGAGGGTGGTGGGTCACTGGCACAGGTTGCCCAAAGAAGTGGTGGCTGTCCCCTCCCTGGAGGTGTTCGAGGCCAGGTTGGATGAGGCTTTGAGCAGCCTGGTCCAGTGGGAGGTGTCCCTGTGCATGGAAGGGGGGTTGGAACTAGATGGTCTTTAAGGTCCCTTCCAANAAGAGACGCACCGGATCATCGAGTCCAACCATTCCTATCAAACACTAAACCATGTCCCTCAGCGTCTTGTCTGCCCATGCCTTAAACACCTCCAGGGAAGGCGACTCAACTACCTCCCTGGGCAGCCTGTTCCAGTGCCCAGTGACCCTTTTTGTGAATTTTTTTTTCCTAATGTAGGGACAAGAGAGATCAGCTTGGATTGATGCGAGGGGGCAGACAAATGTGTGGTGTGCATCTGTAAGAAAGCAGTCCATGTTAGTGCTTCTGATGCAAAAAACCCACCCAACCCCCC
>WAAB01006969.1:0-14605 GCA_013389865.1 Piaya cayana
GCTAGGTAACTCTTTTTGAGAGGATGTGGATTTTTCTCTTTGAAAGCATCCTTTCACCTCTTCCTGACACCTAACTGATTTTCAACCATAATGTATTACTCTTGGGAAAATAATCAGGATTTAATCTGGGATGCAAGAAAAATTCTTTGTTTGGAAACCTCAGTTGTGTGTGTCATCTTCTACCGATGGTGTACTGAGTGTAGAAGTATTAGCTACTCTGAAGGGAGAACATGTATATAGCTGTGGGCTTACTAAGCAGGAGGTATGTTATATTTTCACTTAGCTTTTACACTTGAATCATACAGATTTCATATGAAGTTAATAATAATAATAAAATCTAATACTCCAAAACAGTTGAAACATTTTGTCATTAAAAGGAACAAAGTGGGTTAGGAGTTTTTTTACTTTTTCACCTCAAGCTTAGCAAGATGGTTTGCTAGAGGTACACCATCAAACTGACGTCCTTTTGCTGTCCACTGCCCTTTTCTGCCTTTTTTTATACTGTCATTATTGCCAAATACTAAAAATACTAAGTACATATACTGTCATTGTCTTGACAAATAGTGACTGAAGTCTACAAGGTGAATACAAAAAAGGCACTGAATCTGTTGGAAGAAACTCTTCTTTGTTAATTATGTATTCACATTTCTCCAAATTGTAAGCACAGCAAGCTCATGGAAAGCTATTTGAGTTCAAAATATTTTTTTCTGAAAGTATCTGAAACAATTTATATTTACATATGTACTATTGATTATAGAGATAGACTGCATGTCCTTAAATCTCCGGGTTTTCCATGTGAGGTGTATTTGCTACATTTTTATGTTAACACTGTTATTATGGTAAAGTTGTCAAATATGTCTAGTAAAACAGGTTTTATATACGGTTTTTCTCTGAAATATTATTATGTTTGTTTCATCCATGAGAGCATTATGTGCAGCAAACTGCAGAGTAAAGAGTGATAAAAGCTTTTCTGTATTCTTTTTATCAAGAAAATAATGGCTATTTTATTTTCCAGACTTTGAAGTAAATATTCAGATGTGATTTTTCACAGGTAGATAATTAATTACCACAGATTAAATATGTTAGTGAACAGTGAGTGCAAAATTATACCTATGTAGCATTTGGTATGCAAAATTCTGCAGGGACTACTTTTGAATATTGCATGGATGTTTTCAAATCAGGCACATCCAAATGATCACAATTTATAATATTCTCTTAAAATTAACAGCTGCATCCTTTTTGGAATGACTCTCTCTAGGCTCATCAGTCTGAATAAAAAATTTAGATGACCATTAATTATATTGAATAAAAAACTGGCAGCTCTTTTTTACTGAACAGGTAGTGAGACAGAAAAGCTATACTTGATTAACGACAAGCTGTGAGACTCAAATAACACGGATCATAACAAAGATATTATTTTTGACTATTTGTATTATGTAAATTTAAAAAAAAAGACTGATGCTTGTGTTGACTCCATTTTTGTATTTTCAGTCTGGAAGACTTTGAAGAGTTCCTTGAAGTTTGGAGAGGATCTTTGGTTTTCTAATGGAGATGTACTTGAAACTTATTTTCAGAATCCATAAACACTATTGTCGTCAATGCTATGCCAAGAGGCATATGCTAATCAGACCTCAGCATTTCCTAGCTGACAGCAAGCTTCTATATTTGTAGCCCATTGAGGAATTTATGCCTGAGGAATTTGGTGGCCTATGGTGAGGCTACAGCATTGGTGGATAATAGAAAATTAACTGACGTCATCCTGATCATTATATGGAGAAATTCCTGGTATAGTCAGCAAAGGTATATATATGAACAAATGAATACTTCTAAACTGCATATTCATAGCAAAAATCTGTAAATGTTAAAAAAAAACCCAACCATGATTGTGTTTGTTACAAATTACGTTATACAATAAAGAAGATAAAACCAGGAAAATATCCATATTTTTATCTTAAGGAAACATTAAATTTTACACTGGACTGTTTATGGAAAGCTATCCTTATTACTGGTAAGTTTACAAGTACAGAAAGCTAATTTTCCTCTTCTTTGGTAGATAACACAATGGGTAAAACATCATAACATGATATTAAGTATAAATAGTAGATTGTTTGTTTTGTCTACATATAATCTTCTCTGCTTTTGTCATATTTTGTATATCATGCAAGAACACACATCTTTGTTCTCATTCAGCATAGATTTTACCAAGTACTGAACTCCTGGGTTCACATTTTATAGCAGAATTCCTCAAACAGAAGAATATATTTGCTTTTCAATTGACACGAGAGAAAAAAACATATCTAAAGAAAGCATGTAGTTTAAATCTTATTTTATCCATTTAAGCTAATGGAATGAACATCACAGGAAAAGAAATTGTGGATGATCTTTTTCAGAAGGTAGCTTTATAAGTTGGCACTGATTCTTTTGGTAGAGTAGTATGTCAGGAGTTCAGCTTTTTTATGAGTTTTCTGTTGTTGCCCTTTTTATTTTAGTTGGGTTCTTACTATATTTAAATGTCCTTAATGCTCATGCATTTATGCATTATAACAAAAACAAATATGTAGCTGTGATCTGAAGAGACTTTTTAAGAACTGTCTATTACATTCATATTTTATTCACTTTTTTGCAGAGGTCAGTACAGATCCTATTTTTTTTTTTAAATGTGACTTTCTACAGTGAAGTGTCTTATTTTCAGAACTTATTCATGAAACAGTTATGCGATTGATCTGCAATTATTCATATTTGTCTCTGTGTTCCTGTGTTTAAGAATAGGGAAAAGAAAAGCACTCATATTTTCTTTGAAGACTTCAAGAAAGGTTAACAATCTGTAGCTATGTTTAAATGTGAAATCTCAATGCAAGACCCTAAAGGCTTTACAGCAGTAATTGTAACATATAGCATGTAAAGGTCAGGGTATGTTTCATGAAAAGTCCACTAATGACAGCTGTCATCACAGCTTCAATACCAAGAAAACTATAGTTATGAAGGCAATCATGGAGAATATTAGGCATTTAAGTAGCAAGGGTTTACTGCTGATGTTATTTTCACATGTCAGTTCTGCTTACAAAAAGACCAGTAAGCAAGATAAATTATGAGAATGTCTGTAATTGACTGAGAACTCCTGCATCTATTTCAGCTTAAAATTAGTCAATTTAATTATTCAGGCACTAAAGGACATTTGCTTGCTAAAGGCAGGCAATAAGAGAAGCTATAAGATACATTCATTGCAGAAAGCTGATAAGTTGATCTATCACCTCAACAACTTCAAAAATACTGCTATATGTGGACACAGAATCTGAAAGAAATACTGCATAGGTTAATGCAGCTCCTGCTGGTGTTTCAGCAAGGCATGACTGGCCAGCAGTTCAACGGTTTCTAAAAACCTGTTCCTTGTTCACCTTTAATAAAATCAACAACCATGATTTTTTTCTTAGCAACCACTAATAAAATCACAATAATTAGACTTCCAACTTGTCAGTATCTAAACACTTAGGAAAAGAGAAAGGTGATAAGGGATGTAATTACTCAAGCAGATCTAGTTTAGATGAAAGTTTTAGTAATAGTTGAATTTTTCCACCTCATTATTTTGAGGGTGTTTACCAATGTTTCTTTCTAAACACTCAATTGTCTTACTGTATTAAATCACGTGCAATCTAATACATATAACGGTCTTTTTGTTATTCTGCAATAAGTTTAATTTCATTGCAAAAAATAGATATTTTCCTTATGTTTTTTTTATTTCTTGCCTTAAGATTGCCACAATTCTGTTTTTAACTAATCATGTTTAATGATTTGTCTTTAATTTTCATGAGCTCATAATCCCAGGAAGTGCCTTCAGTGAAACATCTGTCTTCTGTCTCTCTTGAATGTATCATGTATAGTCTTCCTAGTTTATGCTTCTTACAATAATTTTTTAAAAATCCCCTATTATCTATAAATTCTTATTTTCTGTAACTGTTACTGTGATGGGATATTTCCCTCTGGCTACATTTTTTGTATAGCAACTCCTAAAAAATGCCGCCAACTTAGTCTGATATAATACATAGAGTAATGAGCAGGAACATATCTTGGATCAATTTGGTACATGCCCATACCTAAACTTCTGTGGGACCTGGCTTATCCTTCATTTACTGTGTATATATCTTTTCTATCACTTATCTTTTCTCTAATATATGTAGTACAATATAACCTTCACTAACAAAATGCTTAGCTTCTGTTTCTTTTTTTTTAAATTCCTTTTTCTAGCCATTTGTATTTTGTCACTTTCCTAAATGACTTTTTGAAAAAAAAATCCACATGTACTTTTTTATCTTTAAATAACTACATAATACTTAGTCTTTTTTTTTGTATGATGGCTTACTTCTGGTAAAACTGTGGGGTTTTTTTTAGTTTTGCTTTAACATCTAATCAGTTAGGACAGGAGCCTGTCTGCTAAACTTCAAATATCTCTACAAATGAACTAGTCATGCCAGGCCCCCCCAGCTGTCAATTAGAAAAAAAATATTTTTAGAGAATAAATGAGAACACACGTGTATTTCTTGAGAAAGAAATGAGCTGCTCACTCCAAAATCTATATTATTCTCTATTGACTAAAGGGGAACAGACTAGCTAACATTGATCTACAAGTTAGGCACCTATATTTGGTCTGGTGAATTGCACCCTTATCTCAGAGGTTGCTAATATTATAAGCGTCTAATGCATTTTTTACTTCTCTTAATGTTTTTATCTCCATTTTCTCTGAAAAGTAAACTTTGTCCATGACATTTTACTTCTTTATATTGAATTCAACTGCTCCTAGTTGTTTTTATCTAGTTCTCTTACATTGGTTTGTCTAATACTTAATCACTACAGAACATCATAGAACATAATTTGTAAGTAAATATTTCAAGTTTTCATTATGAGAGATTTGTTAGTATCTTGGAATTTTCTTTCATTACTATTACCTTAATTTATTCCATCAACAAAATCCTACATATTTCTAGAGTGTAACTTTATCTAATAATATTCAACTTTCCCACTCCTTCACAGTTACTTTTGATTCCTTATAAAAAAACAAAACAAAGCAAAGCCCTAAACACAACACCTCCAAACCACAAACAAAATAACAAACAACCCACCAGCTTTTTCTTGTTGCTGTTCTCATACTTTTCAGAAAACCCAAATGTTTTAACAATTAATAAATTCGGGTCATGCTTATGAAACAGATTTTAAATGAATAGTTAAATGACCCATTATTTATGGTTATATATCTTTGTTTTTGAATACCCCAGCATTGTAGTCAATGATATAGCAAAGAACAAAGACAATATGGGATCCCCTCACAATCCTATCATGCATGATTTTTTTTTCCATACAGCTTTAACCTGGAAGTTTAAGCATAATGTACACTTTCCTTTGCTACTTTGTAGAAGTTCTATCAATCATGGATGATATTGCACCAATTCCAGTGTACTCGTAATCCAGGAACATGACTTTTTTTTTTGTTAACCTAGTCAGAATACATGCTGAACCTTTTAGTGCAGGTTTCAGTCATCAGATACGCCTTCTCCCAGCACTTTGAAATCCTTCTTTCTCTTGAGAAAGCAGACAATTATTTTCAAACTGTTCCCTTGATATAATTACAGGGACAATATACTAGACCACAGGAAAATAAGCAGGTATATATTTAGGAAGTCAAGCTTCATTTTTTTTCTGAAGAAGATACGCTTTTCATCTTCTGATTGTCCTTCTTTTACCCCACTTCTTTGGCTAGTAGATATTTTTTAGCTGAAAATATAAATTAGCCCCACTCTAATTAATAATTGCAGATTCTGTTCCTTCTGTTATCAATGAGCTAAATTTATCAGTCTGCTTTATAAATTGTAATCACTTCAGTTAACATCATCTCATTCAGTAGTTTGGTTTCAATTTACTTTGCAAAGGATTACGTACTGTCTTCATTTCCTATATATCTTTCAAGAAGCCTAATAACACTTTGTTTCCTTATTGTTACATTATTTTTATTCCCATGGCCCAACTGCCTGAAGAAATTAATCAAATAATTTTCAAAAGTGTTTTGATATTAGTAGTGGGTTTTCTCTGTGCATGTCTCAAGTTGTCTGGACTATATCAATAGTTTCTGTTCCAATTTTTCCTTATCATCCTTACGGGATTTAATTTTTTTTCTAGAGCTGCTTTGCTATTAACATACTTTACATTTTCCTCTTCTGTGTCTCATCCAGGTGGTTTACCATTCAGTTAACTATTGGACATCTAGACTAATTTAGTTCTATTCTGTAATTCTTGTTTTATTATGATTTCCCACAGATTTGTTGGTCTTTTAGACCAAGAAGAAAGGAAAAGACCTCTTACTCCCAGAATTTTCTTCCCTGCTCTGCATCATGTGTGTCCAATTATTCTTCTTGTCCCGTTACCTTTCACTTACAATAAATAACTGCTTATAACAGACAAATATGAATATTCTCTATCTACAGAAGACGGCAAAAGTAAACATAAAAAAATTAAAGTAACATTTTAAAATATATATTTTACTTCTTTTCTTAACAGTCCATTTCTTATGTGGGATTCAGACATCATCTTGGCAATAGTGGGCATCAGCCATGAACTCTGAAATCCTTTTTGTTGTTTTTCTCCATTAGTCACTCTGTCATGGGTAACTGCATGCAACACCACCGAGGCTTCTCAATGCATGCTGCAGAGAGCATTGACCAATTAAATATGTATTAACAATGGTCCTGAATTAATCTTTAGGGATGGAATAAATGTGATTGACTAGGATTAAATCTATGTTGACTGGACCTTGAAGAATTTGGCTAGAAAATCCTGGATGTATCTGAATCACTGACCTTTGAGTGAAAATGTTCTCTCTCTTTTACAAAGTCTTTTTTTCTCAGTGATTCCTTATTCTAGTGTAATAAAAATTGGAAAAAGAAATGCATAGAAATATACAAAATCAGGAAAAAAATGTTTTCTAGAGTAGTCTCTTTCAACAAAATCATGGCAATGAACATCAAACATAATTATTTAGTTATAAGCCATTGCATGTATTAGTTAAATATCTGACCACTTAATTGTAATGCTGTTTCTTTTATCCATATATTTTTTGATACTTTATTCTTTTCTGCACCTTTTACT
This sequence comes from Piaya cayana, assembly GCA_013389865.1. Classification (NCBI taxonomy): domain Eukaryota; kingdom Metazoa; phylum Chordata; class Aves; order Cuculiformes; family Coccyzidae; genus Piaya; species Piaya cayana. The sequence goes on from WAAB01006969.1 coordinate 7,132, forward strand.
CAAAAGCAGGCATTCCAGAACCAAGCGTGAAGAATTAATTTTGATTAAATATAAGTTGTGTCATATTCACAGATCTCTGCTGTGCAGGATCGGTGGGCAAAAATCTCCTTGAATATATGTATGTCTTCAGATGTCTTTCCTAGAGAAAATGTTTACAGTAATATCTGTAATCTTAAAATAAATAAAGCCCACCTCTAAGGTCAGTCATCAAGACTCGACAGATATACATAATCCTTGATCCACACTCGCATCTGCACTGCAGGTGAACTCTGTTACTTCTTTGTATATATTAATAAAAAATATGGGGGAGGAGGTCCTATCTCAGGTCATTCCTTAAAGTCACCCTGAAGGAATGCTTCATGGAATAGTTCCTGTATATATAGTCTAATTTTTCCCTTACTGTCTTAAAAAAACACAAACAAAAGAAAAGAAAAAAGTGATGATTTTCACGTTTTGTTGGCAGCAGTCCAGACTTGGGACCTTATGATCACCAAATCACGTGCAGGCATTGGATAGGAGAGTAGGGTTATTATTAGTCAAAATTATGATGGCCACTAACCAAAGAAACAACATGACAGACATGTTAGTGCCTAAACCTGTGCCCTGGCTCACTGTATTTTGCTGATGTAAACAATCTCTGGAATAGTAAAGCACCATAATAATTTGTGTTGGGTTTCTGGAGTGGTTTTTCAGTTCAAAATGGTTGGCCTAAATTGACAGTAATGCTAGACCCTCCTAGAGAAGTGGTTTCATAGTCTGAAGCTAAGGATCTATATTATACCAATTTTATGTCATGAAGGTATGAAGTGACACTGAAAACTCAAACAGTATTGGAAGCCATCTGTCTCAGAGGCCAGAGGAGGGTCTTTGCCCAGGGTCTTGCAGGGCTTGTAGATAGGGTTTTAAACTAGATGTGAAGAGGGAGGGGAGTAACATCAGTCTAGCTTATAACAAGTGGTGGGAAGACAGGCATCAGGGGTCAATTGTCAGGGAGAATATTTCTCTAAAACACCTTAAAGGTCATGAAGAGTCCACTAGGAAGGTTATGCAACTTTTCACAAGCGCACAAAACTTGGGTAACAATCAACAGAAACTGGAAGCTTTGATTTAGTTGCCATTACAGAAATGTGGTGGGATGAATTCCATAACTGGAAAACAGAGAGGTGCTCAGTGACAGTCAACAGGGCTTCTCTAAGGACAAATTATGCCTGACAAATTTGATTGCCTTTTACAATGGGGTTACAGCATGGGTGGATAAAAGAAGAATGATTGAAGTCATCTAACTGAACTTGTCCAAAGCATTTGGTATTGTCAGGCACAACATCCTTGTCTCTAAAATCGAAAGATATGGATTTGATAGACAGACCATTTGGTGGATAAGGAGTTTCCTGGATGGTCACTCTCAAAATTTGCAGTCAGTGGCCTGATGCGTAGGTGGAGATCAAAGACCCTCAGGAATCCATATTAGGATCACTGTTATTTAAAAACTTAGCTGGGAATGTGGACAATGGGATAGAGTGCAGTCTCAGCACATTAGTGAATGACACCAAACTGAGTGGAGGAGTTGATATTCTAGAGGGAAGTGATGCAATCATAGAATCATAGAAACCTCAGGGTGGAAAAGACCCACCGGATCATCGAGTCCAACTGTTCCTATCCAGACAGACCTTGATGGGACAGAGAGGTGGGCCCATGTGAACCTCATGAAGTTTAACAAGTTCAAGGTCCTGTAATTCAGTCAGGGCAATCCCAAACATGAATACAGATCAGGTAATGAGTGCATTGAGAACAGCCATATGGAAAAGGACTTGGAGATAAAAAAATGGATATGAGCCCTATGTGTGTTCTTGCAGCCCAGAAAGCAAATCAAATCCATCAAAAACAGTGCATCCAGCAAGTTAAGGGAGGTGATTCTGCCTCTCTACTCCACTCTCATGAAGTCTCACATGGAGTTCCAGCTCTGAGGCCTCCAGCATAACAAAGACATAGACCTGATTGAATGGGCCCAGAGAAGGATGGTAAAGATGATCAGGAGGCTGAACACCTCAACTGTGAGGACAGACTGAGAAAATTGAGTCTTTTTAGGCTGGAGAAGAAAAGATTTTGGAGAAAACTAATAGTAGGCTTCCAGTAAAGCTTTCCTTCTTAAAGAGGGTCTACAGGAAATACGGGAAGGGACTCTTAATCTGGGAGTATAGTGATAGGACACGGGATAATGGTTTTAAACTAAAAGACAGTAGATTTAGAATAGAAATTAAGAAGAAAATTTTTTGCTGTGAAACTGGTTAGGCACCAGAACAGGCTGCCCAGAGAAGCTGTGAATACCTTCTCCCTAGAAGTGTTGAATGAGGCTTCGAATAACCTGATCTATGGGAAGACATCCTTGCCCACAGCAGAGGAGGGACTAGATCATCATTAAGGTCCTTCCCAACACAAAACATTCTATGATTCTATGATCCAATTATTAAATATGAAATATTTGTCTTAATTATAAATTCATTAACCTAACAGAAACTGATATGATTTTTTTCAATATTTATAAGTTAAAAAATGGAATTGTTTGAAATTTGATAAGAATGTAGACATCTGAAGAGATGTGGTTCAGTATGCTAAATCCACCTAAAAAAAATCTAAACTAAAATAAAATTTCCCATCAAGTCCTAACCTGAATGAAAGATTTTGAATATTTGAGACAAGGAAGTACAAACTTATATGCGAAAGTAATTTACTGAGCAAAGAATGGAAATCAATGTGCTCTTGTATACTTTGACTTTCTCAGACATCAACTATGTATGTGGCTTTCCATATGTCAGGATAGTAGATGATCTGTTTCTTCTACAGCACAACTCATTAAATATACTTTGAGTTAACTGCTTATTATTGCTGATTTGGAGATGCTTCTACTGTTGCACTGTGTTGCCCATGCTAGTTATGTAATGGTAATGACAAAATCATCCGGTTATTAAGGTAATAGATGATAATAGTGAGGTACATTTAATGCAACCTATAAGCTGCAGACACCGTGTTCATGATCATTATTTTTGCTTGCATAAATGTGGTTAAAAATAGCTTCAATAATATCTTTTTTACTTAGCATTAAATTTGAGAAGTCAAATTTGCTATCAACATATCCTTAAGAATATACATAGAAAGAATGCATATTACATAGTACAAATGCAATATTTGATTTAAGTCATTTATATACATGGCCTAGATGTCCAATAAAAATTAAATATTTTTATTCTAGTTTTTGGTGTGATGTCATTTTTTCCTCTGAATTTAACCTCACATTAAGACCAACAAGAAATCTTAAATTCCATTTGTGTACAAAGATACAGAAAAGCAAACATATATGGAGAAACATACAGACACAAGCATACTTAGAAATCAGAGCTTTGGATTGTGCTTTGGAGTGAAATGAAATCCAGACAATATAGCATAGCCTGGTTGTCAGGATACTCACTAAAGCTGTGAAAAAATTAGTTGTTGTGTTTGTTTTATTTTTTTCCCAAAAAAACCTGACAAATATCCAAATCTTTCAGGACTTCAACCCAAAATTTCTGATTTTGGATTACCTCCTTGTACATATTGTGAATGAAAAATGTCATCATATATCATATGATCATCAATCAAGGCATATCATTTAATGTTTTGTTGTATGCTATCAGAAGTGCCTTCATTTCATTTTATAGCACCTAACAGTGTCAGGCAAAAGATACTGACTTTTTGTGTCGCCTAAAGAAATGTAGAACTATGATCTCACTTTTCTCTGAGGTATTTTAAGACTTTTTCATAAAAGTGGATTGCAGTTTTTCATTTTGTTATTAAAGCAGCTGTAGATGAAACATCTGACTTTTTTTGTGTTGCCATTGGGAATTGTGTCTGTAACACATTTCCAAAAGTTGATTTTAATGTATTGAGCTATCTAAATTTTTTTGAAAATATCACACCAGATTCTGTGTGAGAAGGAGATAAGAAAAAGTACATATATTTATATTTTTCACTGAAAAATACTTTAATGTCTTGACATTATTTTTTTCTCTGGGAAAAATACTGAAAAAATCCTTACTCAATATTTACTCTATTTCTCATTATAGAAGATCTTTATGTTAATAGGTCAATGACTGGATATCAGCCAACTTAACTCTTCTACATCTTGAATGTATTAAATATTGACAGTTCCTTAAATAAAAGTGGTGAGGCAAACAAATCATAAGTTTCTTAATTAAAAGGTAAAATATTAAAATAGATATATCAAGAGCTATACTGTGCATAAGTATATAAAGCTGTACTGATAATTGTACAAGAGGCTGACTGAATGTTTCCTATTTTAAATATTGGAAGACTGACCATCCTTATTTGGCAGATTCAAGGTGAGTTTTGGGGAGGCAGATCACACCAGACAATACCTGATTTGGTTTTTATCTGTGTAAGAAGTTCCTTGAAGGGGAGTGACCAAGCTAAAACCCTCCAAAGAGGGAAAGGATTCCTCGCCATGTCAAGTAACTGTACTTATTCAAGGAGGAAAATTTTAATAAAACAGTAGTTTTACCAAGCTCACCAAACTGAGCCTGGGAGCCTACTGGTTATGTAGAAGCTAAGCATCTTCAGTAAGTAACAAGAACAGAGATGGCATAAATAGAAGTTGCTAAGGAATAGGGTGATCTGTACACAGCTTGCAGCTGTTCAGAAGTGTTCTGAGCTGGTTGGAACTCACCCTGAAAAAGAGAAACCACATTGCTGGGACATGGTGGGCATACCTAAAGTTACACAAACTATTATTTCTACTTTATCTTCCTTAAACTTTATAGTTTTCTTTATCTGAAAAATTAAATATACTATTTTATAATCTAATAAAACTTTATTTCTTGACTTTAGCCCTCTTAATCTTCACCGAGGAAAAGAGTACAAGGCAGAACAACCTCAAAGCTTTCCATTTTTGAGTTTCCTCCAATAGATCCTTTAACTGAGAAGCCCAGAGCTTATGATCAACCAAGATCTCCCCTGCGTGTAATGGTAATTTCTTCAAATTCTTCAGCACAGGATTTTATAGAACTGTTAGGCGAGAAAAAGTGCTGGCTTTTGGTTTAACTTTTAGGAGAAGTAAATATAACCTGTTAATGATTGAAAGACTCTCTTTGTGGTCAACAATATGTGACACTTTGAATCTGTGGATACCCGGTAAACAAAGTGTAGTTTTTCAGTAGCTTTTTAGACCAGTAGAATTTAACTAATCAAATATCTGTACTAAAATAAGAAACCTATTGCATTAGTAAAGGTTGTCATCACATTTACAGAAAGTGTCCTTTGAGAAGACTTTCATGGACAGCTAAAATCACAGCAAAATGATTATACATTTCTTCCTTCAGATCATAATTGTTGTTAGCTTAGCGAGAATACAGTATTAACAAAAATAGAAATAAAATCAACTACATAATACTAATGTTGGGGCTAATTTCCAGGAGAAATTTATATGTACTTTTAAAATATAAACAATTGATTTGATGACTTGTCCCTACTAAGATTCAACTTTTCTTACTGATCCTGCATTTGGAGACCTTGCAAGGCAAGCAGCCTCATTTCAATTGGTATGCTGTTGGTATTAATATCTCATCATTTTAAATGAATAAAAAATGATGATTTTCTTTAACCAAATACAATTTTCTGATGGTTGAGAGTTACACAATAATGTTTTTAATTGCATAAACATGTCACTCTAAGTTATTTCCTGAAAATTATTTAGGAGATAGACAGTTTCACATTTTTCACTTCAAGTCAAATGTACCAGGTATAAAGACTGATGAACCCTGATATCCCCACAGCCAAGACACTACCATAGGCCTACTCAGGCTTACACATACCTACATCTCAACACTGATTGACACGTTATTTCTCATAGCCAATTCATCCATGGTGTAAACACTTGAACCCTTGCTTTTGCTGATAGTTGCAGCTACAGGAAGCTTCTATTGCTGATACAAAGGATTTTCAGCGTAGTAATATCTTACTGAAATGTTCCTGCTGTTGATGTGGAAAGCTTTGAAAGCTAAGAAATGAAGACGATTTCTTTGTCTTGCATATACACATACAAAGCAATTTTGAATATCATAATAACTGAAGCAATAAATTAAGATTGGAGAAAATATTAATCTTACTATGCTTTAATTTGTCTCCTCATTCTGACACTGCAATACAAAAGAGACTCTTTGTTTGGCTTTGCCACAGGTCTTCTAAGCAACTTTGGTCAAGTCAGTTTTCTTCTTTGGCTCCTGTTTCCCCAGCCAGCGCTGATAATGATCCTGACCTCCTTTCTAAAATGCTTTGCGATCCTTGGGTGAAAAGTTCTCCCTAAAAGCTTAGTAGTTTTATTATTATATCCATTATACAGTTACCCTATTCAAGGTCAATAGACCCATATTGCTGAGCAAAAATTAGATCATATGACTATTCGTACTATGTGGCAATTGCACTCAAAAGTACCCAATTGAATGTTTAGTCCAAATGAACCCACATTTAGTATGGTTTCACATACCGTTGTTGAAACTTCAATACTTGAATCTTGAGCTTCCTTTGATTATGATTCTGCAGTAAGACTTCTTCAAACTTTTTAATTCATTGGCTGCTGCCCCCAAGGGATTCATGCGGATTGGACAAGAAAAGAATGACATCAACAACCTATAATGAAATTCTATCCAGGACGTCCAATATTTTTATGCCTTCAACTCCGTTATTGTGTTGGATTCTTTGACTGATTTGTTCCAGAGTTATGGTAAAAAGGGAGGGCAAAAAGGGGCACCATTGCCTTTTACTGCTAGACAAAGTAAAGACTTCTGAGCGACATCCATTATTCCTTAGTGTAGGCTCCAATACAATGTCTTTATTTAAGAAAGTTTTAGACCATTATGTGATACTCCCAAAACTTTCATCAAATAGCTTCATTTCAGCCAATCAGATAGTCCTACAGCATATAATGCTAATAAATAAATATCTCCTCTATTTCTATTTCACTAAGGCCTGTAACCTGTAATTTGTGCATTCCATCAGACAATATAATGACACCTTACTGTTATATCCTCGTTGCTCCTTCACTCTTCCAGATGCTGTTGTTGCCCTATTATTTCAAATACATTCTACATTTTGTCTTACTTTAGAAAGTTAATTTCTCTGGTATTGAAGATCTGTTAAAGCTCTTATGTAAAAACTTCATCAAGAATCTGTCTAGTCCTTGCTAGATGCCCTGAACTGAAGTTAAGGACAGTGCTTAGACCTTAGGACCAAGTTTCCTGTCAGCTTCTTCTATCAGGACATGGTAGGAAAGAGGTAAGTTAATTGGACTAACATACTTGGTTTAAGTTTTCAGTATATCATCTTCTTCATATCCTTATATATAATTTTCTGCTAGATATAAAACATTTACTTTGAGGTTTAACAAAGCAAAATGCTGGATCCTGCACTTGGGGCACAACAACCCTAT
>WAAB01006969.1:14675-37272 GCA_013389865.1 Piaya cayana
AGGAGGTTGTAGAGAGGAGGGAGCTGGCCTCTTCTCCCAAGTGACAGGGGACAGGACAAGAGGGAATGGCCTCAAGTTCCACCAGGGGAGGTTTAGGCTGAACATTAGGAAACTAATTTTCACAGAAAGAGTCGTTGGGCACTGGAACAGGCTGCCCAGGGAGGTGGTTGAGTCATCTTCCCTGGAGGTGTTTAAGGGACGGTAGACGAGGCGCTGAGGGGCATGGTTTAATGATTGATAGGAATGGTTCCACCTGATGACCTGGTGAGTCTTTTCCAACCTAGTGATTCTATGATTCTATGAATATTTCCTTTACAAAAGTAATGCATTCCACTAAGGTCTACCTTTAAATCACATACTTTATTTTCTATATGCTAGATGTCATTTTCATTATTTAACATTTCCATATTTTAGACCATAAGCATGAGACAAAAGTGAGACTCTCTTAAAAATTAAAAGTCACTAGAATTAATGTGAATCAATAATGAGGACTAGCATCATACTTTAAACTGTACAACACGTGTAAGGCTTTGGTTTGGTCTACTGCCTCAGTAGCAGGCCATCTGAAAGTTGAAGGTGATTTACAGTGAATAAATGTTTTTTACAATGGCTCTATTCAATTGAAAATGCACATGACTTTCAGTTACTTTAGTGACAATAGGTAAGTGCAAAGTTAAATGGCTACATACTTGTTGGCCTTGCAAATTAATCACCTTAGGAGTTTGTAATACATTTAGTTTATTCTGCTGTTGGATATTTGATGGTGCATTTTAAATGGAAGTGATTTTGGAGTAAAATGGACTTTAGCCATTTAATATGTATAAAGACATAGAATCATAGAATCATAGGACTGATAGATTAAGAGCTGAAACCATCAACTCTCATTTAGAAGAGCTGTTCTTTATTTTGGATCTGGATAAGCTACTTGTTTGAACAATGCGTACCAGAATTCAGGCCTTATAAAATACCTGGGAAAAAAATCCCCTAATTCCATTTAAATATCTTTGTTGTATGATCCTTTAGTCTCTTTTTACCTTTCAGGTTTGCTTCCCAAATACATTTTCATCAAGCAGAGGTGAAGAGAACTTTGTATTACTATGAACTACAGAATTTGACTCCTATGGACAGTGGAAATGTAGCTGCATTAACTACCAGCTGAAAATTCACTAGCTATTACATTGCATATAGCTAATTTAACTGGATTAGCAAATCACAAATCTAAATATACTATTTAGAAGAAATGATTAAAACAAATAAAAGCTATAGTTTTCCAGTGCCAATAATAGAAATTAAGATTGCTAGGAAAGAGAGAACACAGTTTGTCCTATGCACTATATTCTTGTGTCATGAAATGAATAATTAGCCCTTCAACATTCTACTATTTTTCTAAATTTGTCACTTATCAAACAAATTGTATTGACTTTTCTACCTCTCTATTTAAATTATTTTAAAGGCCAAATTAAACTGCTATATATTTTGAGTATCAAAAATATCCTTCCATTTTCTTTTGTTGTTTGAAGTTACAGCTCTTGTGTTAGAATCATTCACTTTTCAAAGGCACAGTCAAGAGTATAATCACTTGATTTCAATTAAATGAATACAATGCAAGCAGAACTAATAGTATTGTTATCATAAATGTTGAAGGAAAACAGATTGTAGTCACACGATCAGTTTCCTACTAGTTTTAAGAATCTGTCCATCTCTCTATCAGTTAGCATTTTTTATTTGCTTTGAGAAATGAAAATGGTTGGTAGAAGTTAATTTTTTCTTCCTTGGTTCTTTTTAAGAACTGAGGTGTATATGAGAAGTTGTTAAGGTTTAAATATCAAGGAACTCATAGGCTGCTTCACTAGATATCATCTCTGTCTTCAGGCATATTCATATGGTGGCACAGGTGTTGGAATCACACACACAAAGAAAAATCAGTGCTGGAAACTCTGCACTGCAGATTCTCTTTAGGAAGGTCTAATTCTAGCCTGAAGATATTGCCTGTGCTACTGAAAAAAACCAGCAATAGTACTAGTATGACTGGTGCAGTCACAGCTCACTCTGTGGCTCTAGGGTGAGCTCATGCTGAAAAGGTAGTTCCACTATTCTTTCAGTAAATGTACTGTGTGATTCTTTCACCTTTGAATCTCACAGATTCATTGGCAAGAAAAGAAGTAGGGCAGTGCCATTTCCTCAAAGGCAAATTTATTACCTGAATCTTTCTTGGCACTAAACTGGAGAAGTGTTTCTGAACTCCTTTGCTTAACTGCTACCTGTATCGTTATGTAAGTGATTTGACTCTCTTTATCCTCTTTTTTCTTTTTTTCGTAAACCATCTACTCATATGAAGATCTTCAGGGTGTCACATGAGGAAAAGAAATCAGAGGTTTCTCAAATCATGAGAGGTTTCAGGTTGTGTTTGGATATCCAACACAGGACCTTCTTATTAAAATGCTGTGATGTTCAGCCTCTAATAATCGGAATAAAAGTGCAGATTCAGAAGTTACAGTTCCTAATAAATAAAAAAGAACTGTTCTATTTCACATTAAACTTTGGAGAAGACCAGTGGAATGCATAACCAATTAAATCTTCTCAGAAAGAGGACAGGATAAACTGCATGTAAGAGTTATTTTTATTTGTAAGCAGAACTCTTCTGTAATTCTAAGGTCTCTAACCAAGTGGGAAACATACGAAAGTTAGGAAAAATGGGGGAAAAGAAAAAAAGAAATTGATAAGGAATATGGCTGACATGGGGGCAGCTTCCGGTGTCTTTTCACAAGGGCCAGCCCAGCAGCTCCCCTGCTAACAAAACCTTTCTAAACAAACCGAATACAATACATTGTGATAAGGCAAAAGAGACATTGTTCTTCATTTGCATGTACAGCCCTTATCTTCCCATTGCAGACTAGCCTTCAAAAAGACATATTTCTACTTTAGATACACATGCCCAGAAAAATGATAAATAATCGAATAACAAATGTTTTTGTCCAAAACATACTACATTTGATTAATTTTCCTAACTTTAAGGAATGAGAATCATAGAATCATAGAGAAATTTGAGTTGGAAGGAACCTTAAAGATCATCCATTTCCATCCCACTGCCATGGACAGGGACAACTCCCACTAGATCAGGCTGCTCAATGCCCCATCTAACCTTGCTTTGAACACTTCCAAAGAGGGGCACCAACACCTTCCCTGGACAACCTATTCCAGTGCTTTACCACTCTCATAATAAAGAATTTCTTTTTAATGTCTAATCTAAATCTTTCCCCCTCCGATTTAAAGCCATTTCCCCTCATCCAAACACTACATGCCCTTGTAAAAATTCCCTCCATTGCTTTTTCTGTGCTCCCTTCAAGTAGTGGAAGGCCACTATGTGGTTTCCCAGAACCTTCTCTTCTCCAGAAGAATCACTTGAGTCAGTTTGAGTTGTGACAGCAGTGTCTGGAAGCTTTAGGTCCAACTGCAACAGGACAGTTTGGGGTTTTCATAGAATCCTAGAATTATTAGATTGGAAATGACCTCTCAAATCATCAAGTCCAATCGTTAACCCATGACCAACATGCCTACTAAACCGTGTCGCCAAGTGCCATGTTTACATGGTTTTTTAATGCCTCCAGGGAGGAAGACTATCACTTTCCTGGGTAGCTGACCACTCTTCTGGTAAAGAATTTTTTTCAAATCTCCAAATTAAATCTCCCCGGTTGCAACTTGAGGTCATTTATTCTCATCCTATCACTTGTTACTTGGGAGAAGACCAACACCCACCTCACTGCAATCTACTTTCAGGCAGTTGTAGAGGTTGACAGGTCTCCACTTAGCTTCCTCTTCTCCACACTAAACAGTTCCCGTTGATAGAATCATGGAATGGCTTGGTTGAAAAAGACCTTGATATGAAGCCCAAACAACTGTACCCTCAGTTGGTCCTCATATGACTTTTCTACAGACTCTTCACCAGCTTTCTTGTCCTTCTCTGGACATGCTGTAGCACCTTTATGTCTTTCTTGTAGTGAGGAGCCCAAAACTGAGCACAGGATTTGAAGTGCAGCCTTACTAGTGCTGAGTACAGGGGGACAATCAATTCTCCAGTTCTGGCCACACCAATTTCTATACAAGCCAGGATGTTGTTGGCCTTCTTGGCCACCAGAGCACGCTGCTGCCTCATGTTCAGCCAGCTGTCAAGCAGTGCCTCCAGGTTCTTCTCTGCCAGGTAGAGTTCTAGCCACTCTTCCCCAAGCCTGTAACATTGCATGGGGCCGTTTTGACCAAAATACAGAACCAAGTCCTTGGCCTTGTTGAATCTCATAAAATTGGCTTCTTTCCATTGATCCAGTCTTTCCAGATCCCTCTGCAGAGGATTCTTGGGCTCAAGCAGATAAAAATTTCTGCCCAACTTGGTGTCATCTGCACACTTACTGAGGGAACATTCTATTCCTTCACCCGTTTCACTGATAAAGATATTAAATAAGACTGGCCCCAATACTAAGATCTGGGGAACACCACTTGTGACTTGCTGCACAGGGAAAATAGTGCACATCTTTGTGCACTTCTCAGAACAGAAATTAGTTTAGTAATACCATTTACAGAGATGTCTTCTGAATTTCGCTGCATTGAGAATTTTCAAGAAGTTATATTTTATGTGGTTCAATGCCAAGCTATTATTAACTATTATTTTCTACATACTGGAATCCCCTTGCTTTGGGTTGGTCTATTAAAATTAGTGTTAAAGGAAATAAGAGGAATTCTTTCCCCCCCCTTGAGTTTTTTTATTCTTCTGAATTGGGTTTATGCTCTGATATACAAATGCTCCTTATTGTATTTTGGACTACATTTTGAAATTTCTGATGCAGACAGTTATAGTCTGTTGGTACTGCTATCTACAATATCAGCAAAAATAAACTATAGCAAGAAATAAACACTGAACACACAATGCAATGATCTTTGATCCAATTAATGCCATGTTGTCAAAATTAGGAAAATATTGGACTTGAAATAATGATGATTAAATGTACTGTAAACCTTATGTTTAACTGGGAAGTACCTATGTCTTCCATGGGGAATATCAGTGTGATTTCTATTATGTTTCCCTGGCCACTGAGTGTCACTGTTTATTCAGTTTTAAATTTGAACAATACCAAGTTTTGTTTGTTTGCTTGTTGCTTTAATGATAACAGTAAGTTTTTTTTTCCTTTAAGAAAGCTGTTAAGGCCAAGTAAGTCATTTGAGGAAAACACCAAAAGAGTTGTTGAAAATCTTCATCAGGATATATGAACATCATACCCTTGTCATGGTTTAAAGAGTAGTCACAAATGCCGTGTAACGCTAGTCAATTATGTATAACAATAGTTACCTTTTGGCATCTAAACTGAGTGCCTCAAGTGGTTCAAGTGATGCAGGCAGCATATACTGCTATATTTATTGTATATTATTCCTATGAGAAAAGCTGCTGTTTGTTGTTTTTGTTTAGATTGTTTGTAGGCATGCTATTTAAGTAAACATAAAGTAATATTGACACTTACAGTGTAGAAATTAGGAAAGTGAATGTGTGTATCATACACAGGGCATTACTATTTTCTATAAGTCATGCATTTGATAAGGCATTCAATTCAAAGCACTAGGAAAAATAAGGAGAATAGAAGTCCATGCCTCACTCACACTTTTTTTCACTACATTTATAAGTCTTCAAATGGAAGTAACAATAGACATAATTTCCTTCCTTTGTGCACAGAAAACATTGAAGGAAGAGATTTAGTCCAGCTCTTCGGAGATGAAGAAGTAAGGCCCAAATATCTCTATAGTCATCTCTGTATAAAACAATTATTTCTCCATCGAATTATCCTGAGGAGAAGCACAAATTGCTTCAGTGGATTTATACTGCCTTTTATGGATTGTTGCAAGGACAGAATCCCGCAAATGGGTTTTGCAACATGATATTGAGATTCTGCAGGATCTTTTATGATGGATTGGAAAAAACGAACTGCTGTTCTATTTAAATAGTAAATGAAGTAATGAATAAATATCCTAATTTGTTCAAGATGTATCCATGTAAAAATTCCTGTTTCTATTTCTGTTAGCTGTGAGAATGTTCTTATTGGTGAAAAAGTATTGAATCATGGAAACGTAGTAACATCTTGGCTTTTTGTTCTCAAATGCATCAATACAAGCTCCTGCTGTGCATGATCATCTCTCACAATGGAAGATGAGCATTAGCATGGAAGAGTTGTTTTCTGGGACTATTTTATTATTGTTATCAAGGAGGAAATAACTTTTTGAAGAAAAGAACATTAAAGAAAAAAGGTGCAGCTACACTATAATGCTATTGTTCCTTTTAACTTAGATTTTTAGCATTTCATGAAGTCAGCTTTGTGATAACCATTTTGAATTTAGCAATCAGACAACATATTTACAATGAAGACAGAGATCCAGCTAAAGGAAGAGTTTATGGCTTAAAAAATGCTGTCTATTTTGTATTGAATTATAGATACTTTCAACAAAAAGTATTATTTTAAGATTTTGTGTGCCAGAAACCCTCAGTCCACTTATCACAGCAGATATTCTCAAACAAAAGTATTTTCAAGTGTGAGGCTTTTATAATTTTAGGAAGAAAACATCTTCAAAACCATGGTGTGCTAAACTAAAAATAACTCTAAAACATTTCTTATACAATATGTTCAACAGAAAATAAACCAGGACTAAATTTGTCAGCCTATCTGTGTGCCTGCTTTTGTGGGTCAATTAAGTACTAGCTGCTAGGTAATTTGTCCAGTACATCCATGCCTCTCAAAGGAATATATTTACCAAACAAAATGTTCTTTGCAATAAGAAATGTCTTGACATTTGTAGTTATTATCTACTTTCTCATGGAAGCATAGAAGACATTGATAAAATTCACTATTCGCTCAAAGAGCTAGTCCTGTACATATGTGTTTAATTGTTTGCATAAAATGTAAAAAAATACTCATCCCTTACTACAAGTACTAATTTATCATAGTGCTAAATCAAGGTTAAAGATTCTTGGTTTGTAATCTGGAATTCTGGGGAGATTCATCTTATCCCTGAACTCAGATAACTGGGTCCCACCTCAGATGTACAGCTTTAAAAGTGGGCAATACAAACAATGTTATTAATGTCACTACAGATAGCGAAACTAGAAAATAATTCTCCTAAACTAATTAATGTAATTTAATAGCGCAGCCTAATTTTAAAGAGGGTCTGTTTTCAGTATTTTTTTTCATAAGCATGTGTCATGTTTTCTCAGTCTCACTTCAAAAAATATTTGCACAGCTTTGAAGTCACGATTTAATATTGCAGATTACATAGGTTTTTAGAATAACATGTTTCTCTTGCTATGACTGCTTAAGGCATAAACTCTTCAAGTCTAAGTATATTCTTTACTACATATAAAAATAATGTATTTATATGTTATCTGAACAAAAGATAAGCAACACAGGGTCATCTTACTTTAAAATCTGAGACAAATGAATACACCTGAAATATAAGCAGTATAAAATATAAAATGATTGTATACATGTACTATTATTAACTCCATCTTTATCTCTTGGCATGTACACATATAGACATACACACATGCAAATCTCTTTATTTGTGTTTAGTTTACCTCAGCAATCTTGTTTTTCCCCTTGCTTAATAATGCAGAAGAAACATACAAAACAACCTATGCCTGAACACCTATTTCTACGTAATGAAGCATGTAAAGTCATAATAAAATTTATTACTTACACCTTACAAAGAAAAGGCTCTTCCTAATGCCTCAGGAGCCCCTTAGGCCATTGCAGTGTTGTTGTACACTATATTATCAGATTTATGTCATTCTGATAAGGTGGCTCACTTCAAGTAGCCTTTGAGCTAAAAATAAGACATCAGGTTGAAGGAAGTAGCAATTTAAAGTTATTGGTGTAAGGATAATTAGAGACTGGCAGGTATCCAGTGTCATTATGAGGAGGTTGCTTTAGGGGAAATGCAACAACTGCCTGCTTTCTTCAGTGCCATAAACATGGATCAGTCTTCACTCAAACTGAATTTATTTTTAGCTTACATCTGCTTCCTAACATCGAAAGTTTTTTTAGACCTGTTCTTGAATTTGGACTTTTTCAGCTTTTGGTTATTTAGTCCAAGTTCTAAATCAGTTATATTTTAAAGAGCATAAAAGCCATCTTTTGCAGTGCCTCGAGCTATGGGGTTGTGTGGTTTTTTTGGTTTGGATTTTGGTTTTGTTCCCCTATATGTCTAACTTCTCAATATTCCCTTTTCTTCAATTTTCTTACTGTTTAACTGTTACAGTGATTCTTTGAAATATTTATGACCAACATATTAAGACCAACATTCAGTCTGGACCAGAATTCTTGTGCAAGGTTTAGGAGTTAACAAAGACCAGGGAGTACTCACAATAGGTGGTTTGGAATTGTCCATCCTGTTTTGGAAAAGAAGGAAACTTAAAGATACTGATAGGAGGTATTCTATACTAGCTGGACTGTGAAAATCATTCTGGTAGATGTCAGATTACAAAGTGTTCATAAGGAAGGAAAAAGGTAAGTTGTTTGCAAATTTAAAGTTAGGTTTTGGTTGCTGTTGTGGAGAGGTGGCTAAACTGAGAGATGAAGCTAACAGTCTGTGTTTATCCTAGGGATAAAGCCCATACGACGGGATAACACAGATCACTTTGACCAGGAGTATGCTATTAAGTTTTTGTGGATCTGGCTGCTGCATCTTCAGTGCTGTTCAGGTGCAGCACAAAACTTGAAGTCAAATTCATTTCCTCTTTATATTTCCTGCCTTCCAGAAAGCTCTGAGGGGCGATACTAAAGGCGTGAAGATTAAAAGGCAATGTCTTGAGTACCCTTTATTTAATGATGTAAGATGCTGATGCATTTATCTGCAATATAGATGGGTCCTGAAAGTCTAAGAAATCTCAATCCATGCACTGCATCTGACATAGACAAGATGGCCTGGGATCTTTCCTAGGGCCTCCCTGATTTTGCTTACTATGACTGTCCTGTACTTAGACAAGAGTTTTTGTTAATACTTGAAATTGGCTACAGTTAATTTCTGACTCTTTGACTGTTTCATAAGAATTTTTTTTTCTGAAGAATAAACAAGATTGTTTTGTAATGTAATCATTAAAATAACTGAAATATAGTTTAGATTTCGAGTCAAATGGGTAGCTAGAATAACAAAAACAATTTTCCATAAGTGAGAGTTTATCAATTTCCTCTTCACAAGGTTTCACTTGTTTTCCCTTATCAATACCTGTTTTCTACAAGCTGCACTGAACATTCTTTTTGTGCTTCCCTTGCAAGGTGCTTAAAAAACAGAGGAAAGAGATAATGGCAGACAGGCACAAAGATGACATCTCTTCTAACGTTTCTGATGAAGAGTGCTAAATGCTGGAAGAGAAAAAAACAAGAGAACAGTTTAATTTGCAGTCCAAATTCTCTCTTAAGTCAAAGAGTTCAGAGACTGCCAGATATCAGCATCTATGGACACATGGTATACACTGCTAGTTCTATGGTAAGGTTGAGTAACTCTATATGTCTATATATTTGTAGGTATGTCTTTGTATACATGCTGATCACAGAATCACTAGGTTGGAAAAGAACCACAGGATCATCAAGACCAACCATTCTTATCAACCATGAAACCATGCCCCTCAGCAGTTCATCCTCCCGTCTTTTAAATAACTCCAGGGATAGTGACTCAACCACATCCCTAGGCAGCCTTTTCCAGTGCCCAATGACCCTTTCTACTAGGAGAAGTCTGGCTGGAAATCTGTCTGGAGGAGGAAAACCTGGGAGTGTTGGTTGACAGCCGACTGACCATGAGGCAGCAGTGTGCTCAGGTGGCCAAGAAGTCCAATGGCATCTTGACTTGTATCAGAAATGGTGTCACCAGCAGGTCCAGGGAGGTTTTTCTCCCTCTGTACTCAGCACTGGTGAGACCACTCCTTGAATCCTGTGTGCAGTTCTGGGCCCCTCAACACAAGAAGGATGTTGAGGCTCTGGAGTGAGTCCAGAGAAGAGCAACAAAGCTAGTGAAGGGGCTGGAGAACAGGAGCTATGAGGAGTGGCTGAGAGAGCTGGGGTTGTTTAGCCTGTAGAAGAGAAGGCTGAAGGGAGACCTTATTGCTCTCCACGTGAGTGGAGGTTGTAGAGAGGAGGGAGCTGGCCTCATCTCCTAAGTGACATGAACAGGACAAGAGGGTCAGTTGATAAAGACATTAAACAGGGCTGGACCCAGCACTGAGCCCTGGTGAACACCACAGATAGGAATATATATGTATACACATATGTGTGTGTAAATATATATTTATGTATGTATATGTATATTTACATACATAAATTACAGAGATCTCGTTAGGTCATACAGAGAGAAAATTAGAAAGGCAAAAGCCCAGCTAGAACTCTATCTGTCCTCTAATGTATGAGAATGGCCTCAAGTTCCACCAGGGGAGGTTCAGGCTGGAAATCAGAAAAAAAAAAATCATGTAAATGGGACATTGGGCACTGGAACGGGCANAGGCTGCCCAGGGAGGTGGTTGAGTCACCATCCCTGGAGGTATTTAAAAGATGGGAGGGTGAGGTGTCAAGGGGCATGGTTTAGTGATTGATAGGAATGGCTGGACTTGATGATCCAGTGGGTCTTTTCCAGCCTAGTGATTCTGTGATTCTATAAGATAACAAAATTTTTTTTTTACAAATATATCAAAAAGAAAAATAGAGTCAAGAAGTATCTCCATCCTTCATTGGATGGTGGATTGCAACACTGCCATCAAGGATGACGAAAAACCTGACAAGCTTAATGCTTCTTTTTTGCCTCAGTCTTTACTAGTCAGATCTGTTATCACCAGGGCACTCTGCCCCCTGAGCTGGAAGGCAGGAGCAGAGAGCAGAATGAAACATTCATAGTTCAGGAGGAAATAGTTAAGGACCCTCTATGCCACCTGGACACTCACAAGTCTATGGAGGTAGATGGGATCCACCTGAGAGTACAGAGGTTGCTGGTGGAGGTGCTTGCAAAGCCACTCTCCATCATCTATCAACAGTCCTGGTTAACAGGGGAGGTCCCAGATGACTGAAGTTTTGCCAGTGTGATACCCACCTACAAGAAGGGCCAGAAGAAGGATGTGGGGAATTATAGGCCTGTCAGCCTGACCTTGATACCAGGAAAGACTATGGAGTGGTTCATCCTGAATGTGGTCACCAGGTGTGTGTGGGATATTTGGGAGACTGGGCCTAACCAGCACAGATTCGTGAAAAGCAGGTCCTGTTTAACCAATCTGATCTCCTTCTATGAACAGGTGACCTACTGTGGATAAGAGTTTCCTCAACTTCAGTGAAGTCTTTGATACCATTTACCAGAGCATTCTCCTAGAGAAGCTGATAGTCATAGCTTAGATAAGTGTATGCTTGGATGGGCAAAAAACTGGTTGGATGTCCAAACTCAGAGAGGGTTGTAGTGAATGAAGTTAAATCCAGCTGTCAGTTGGTCAGAAGCAGCATTATCCGGGGCTCAGTGTTTGGGCCAGTCTTGTTTAAAAACTTTAGCAATTATCTGGATGAGAGGAGTGAATGGTCTCTCAGTTAGTCTGCAGATGACACCAAATTGGATGAGAATGTTGATCTGCTTGAAGGCAGAACCTGTTTGCAGAGGAACCTGGACAGGCTGGGTGAATGGGCCAAGGCCAGTTGTATGAGATTCAACAGGTCCAAATGCTGACTCCTGCACTTCTGTCACAACACCACCATGCAATGTTACAGGCTTGAGGAAGAATGGCTGGAAAGCTGTCTGTCAGAAAAGGACCTCGGGGTGCTGGTCAACAGCAAGCTGAACGTGAACCAGCAGTGTGCTTAGGTGGCAAAGAAAGTGAGTGTCCCCCTGGTACTCAGCACTGGTGAGGCTGTATCTCAAATTCTGTGTTAAGTTTTGGGCCTCTCACTACAAGAAGGACATTGAGGTGCTGGAGAATGTGCAAAGGACAATAAAGCTATTTAAGGATCTGGAGAAAATCACATGAGGAGCCACTGAAGGAACTGGGGCTGTTTAGTATGGAGAAAATATGGCAGCAGGGAGACTGTATTACCCTCTATGATTGCCTGGAATGAAGTTGTAGAGAGTTAGATGGTATTCTCTTCTCCCAAGTAACAAGTGACAGAATGAGAGGATATAACCTCAAGATGTGCCAGAGGAGGTTTAGTTCAGATATTAGAAATAATTTCTTCACCAAAGGAGAGATGAGACATTGGAACAGGTTGCCCAGGAAAGTGGTGGAGTTATCATGCCTTGAGGTGTGTAGACGTGGCAGTTTGGGACATGGTTTAGTAGGGATGGTGGTGTTGTGCTGATGGTTGAACTTGATGATCTTGGAGGTCTTTTCCAACTTCAATGGTTCTATGATTATGTGATTCTATTCTATATTTGTGCATATACAAATGGATACGTACATGTATATGTGTATAAGTATAGTGTGTATGCTGTAGATAGACTGATAAATACTAGCCACATACAGAGTAGATAAATTTCTCAGTAAATCCTTACAGCTTGCAAAACAGCTTCTTTTAAATGGAGTACTTCAAAAATTATTGTATTTAAGGCATTGTGTTTGATAAATAAATTTATCTTACTTGGTAACAATGTGAAAGGAGAATTGTTACCTAGAGAGCTGAATAAAAAATATTTGGTTTCCACTCTGTGGATTTATTTCTATCTACAGTTTTGACCAAACATTATTTGCAACAAAGCTTCCGTTACTGATATGAATATGCTAAGCGTAAGTTAAATAATCTTCATTACCTGACTGGGGGGACAAAAACGTTAAAGAACAGCAATTTATTTTCAGAAATGTAAGAGTTCGATTTTTTATTGTATCCAAGAAAAGTCTCTGATTTTTTTTTTAATTAAAACTTTTATCAAGCTCCCTTTTAATCTCCTC
The DNA here is from genome assembly GCA_013389865.1 of Piaya cayana. Taxonomy (NCBI): domain Eukaryota; kingdom Metazoa; phylum Chordata; class Aves; order Cuculiformes; family Coccyzidae; genus Piaya; species Piaya cayana. The sequence goes on from WAAB01006969.1 coordinate 27,610, forward strand.
CTCATTCCCCTATGAGGCAATAGTCATGAACTCATTGCTCAAAATCAAGAGCAAAGTACAGACAAATGAATGATGCTAGGGCTTAAACCAAAGTCCTCATGAACAGATTGTCTAACAGACTGGAGTAATAATCTTCAGAGCCACCATGCTGGCTTGCAGATTGCTGTTTTAAGTGGCTTTGATTATTATGATTATTTGGCAGCAGTTCTTAAACTGAAGTTTGGGCTTCGGAACTCAGATGTGATACCTGAGCTTAGTTGAAATCTCCTGAATGTGGAGCACAAACACAGAAGAAATTCCTCTTATTAAAACTGAAGTCAAGACAACAGGATGTCTAATTCAGCATTAGTACTTGTTTCACAGGGAAAAATACACATCTGCTTAATTCCCCAAGAGCTATTGTCAAACCAACTGATCAATTTACATGTAAAAGCACGTATTATAAAACTACTTTGATTGTTATTTATGATTCAAAGAGTGTTAATTTCCACAAAAGCTCAATAGTAGTGTATTGAGAAATAAGAAGATTGGTAGTGTAGGAATTAGTATTGGTGAGGCATGCAAGCACTAAGTGGTAAACCTGCTTTTACAGAGAAACAGACGGGAGGACATACGGTATCATAAAACAAAGAAAAAAATAATATAACTAAAGGTCTCTGTAGCTTCAGGTACTCACCTCTGTAAGAATATCACAGTAACAGGTAGTGTTTTCTCTGTACATAAAATTAGTCCAATAATATAAACAATGTTTATATTATTCTACTTAAAAATGTTTGTGGGGGTTTATGGGCCATAGAGGCATCACAAAGGTCAGGTGGACCACAAAAATAAGAGCAAAATGTTCTTACACTGAAATAAAACAGAAAGATGTTGATCTAATTGGTCACCTCTTCATTTTTTCACAGGAAATGTTGACATAGTTACTTTGGCATAATCAGTCAAAGTAGACCATGTTCTGATTTGTAGACAGAAGGAAGTAGATTATCATGTAATTGTTCACAAAGGAAAGTGCTGAAAATGTAGTTCATTGACACAATAATAATGGCTAAAAGGAAAACCAGAAGATGGAAGACAATAATACAGGTAACACTGATATTTTTTTGAGTTTTCAAATTCATTCTGCTATTTCAACCAAAGATCTGAAAAGCATAAGACAATATTATTTCTTTCTATGACTTCAAAGTGAAAGAAAGGGACATTTTAATGCAAGTAGGTGGTCTATGCACCCTAGTTACTATGCACAGTCCCTTGTATGGGGAGTGATAATCATACTGTAAATGTGCTATCAGAAAAACAGAGCAGTTACAGATTGAATCAGACAAAAGATTCCTCTATTAAAATTTGGAAATATCTGCTTACCTGTGTGCCACTGATCTGAATATTAAAATAAAACCATGAAGATATGTCAGCTTGGTTGGCAATGAACTGCAAATCCCTTACTTTTCTATGCAAATAATATTAATTTGAGTTTCATGGAAGTGCCTACTGGTTAAATGTGATGTATGGTAGGCTTGGATTGAAGTGGATTTTCTTAACAATTAATCAGCTCTGAAGCAGATGACAATGTGACTTTACTGGGGAAATAAGCATGAGTATACATATATGTTCTTAATTATAATGTTACTCAGAAGATAATATGCAAATTCATAATACTAAGATTAAAAGTGAATTCTTCATCAGGTTACTGTCTTTAAATACACAGTTTGCATCTCAGTATAAAGGAAATATGGATCTAGATGGCAATGTTATTAGAAATTAGAGGTTGAATAAAGAATATTACATGTACTGACACTGATGAATAGACATAATCCACCATCCCAGAAAATGAAGTACTGTGTAATCATCTTCTGTGAAAAAATGCAGCTTCCCTTAAAACAAGAAGTTTGTATTTTTTGTAACAATGTTTCCAAAAAAAATTATTGAAAAGTAGATGTGAATAAGAAAAACACATTTCAGGAACCTGTATTAACTGATATGAATGGGAGAAAATGGTAAAAGGTTAACATATAATTTATAAAATATTCAACTAAATAGTGAATATAGATGTCAAATACATTGATATTTGTACATCTCACCAGGTAAAGAAAGGCAAATTAAATATAAGACAGGAATCTCCTTTGTTATGCACAGTAGAAAGTGAGCAGTACTTCCACTGCTAATAGTGGGGTTGTATCAGGAAAAATCAGTACAAATAGGATCAGAATCATGCCTATAGCATCTCAAAGAATAAACCAGCCTGTAAGTTTGTTTAACATATGACAGACCTAGGGGCAATTTGGAGTCTACCAGCACTGCTCCCTGTGGAACATGCAAAATAGCTAGAAGTTGCTACTCAGAAAGAATATTTTCCACAGCTTGGTATGTGATTTAAAACTTCCAAAGAGAATATGCAGCATGCCATACTACTTTTTTTCTCTACACCCCCCCCCTCCTTTTTAAAGAAAAAAATAAAACAAACGTCTTTCCTTATTTAGCATGTGTTCATTGATGTGAATACGTCTCTACCATAAGACTACAAATCCTATCTTCCTTCTGATCAATGGGATACATGCTGTTTTGTCAATGATAATAGGATTGGACTTTGTAATGTTTTATAGAAGTATTTTTTATTCAGAAAGGAATATTGTTAAAGCTAGGAAAGGCATTAGCAAGGCTAAAACCATGTTTTTTTATTATTCTTCTTGTTTTACTATAAAAAAACCCCAGTGTTAATCCTTACCAGAGAAACAAATGTTATGAGTGATGTTTGTCAGTCTTGTAAATATACCTATCCTTTCTTCTTTGGTCAAATCTAAAGAAAAGTGTGATTATTTTACAAAAGTTACTTTAACAATTCCAGATTTATTTTTTCTTTGAGTTGAATAATGTTATCTGTATCTTTTGTAGATTTTTCCTAAATAAGACTTGAAAATTGTGTACAAAAAAACCTGTGTTTTAATAAACTAAAAAATTACCCAAACAAACAAAAGGCCATAACATTGCTGTTTGTAATAACTGATTTTTCATTTTACAGTTATTATTTCTTATTTATTTATTGTCTGTAATGGATCATAGATGTAGTTGAAAGAACAGAATAATACCCTTATTGTTCATGCTAAGACTATAATATTCGTGGCATTTTCTACAGGTACAGTGAAAGATACTTTCTGCATTGAAAGCATCCTTCATACTGTCTCATAAAGGGGGCCTGTATTTTGGCCAGTATGAGAGATAGGAGCAGAACATAAGGATAAAGACTGCTGCTTTTGTCATATTGATGACAGTGCTGTTTATTAAGAAAAAGTTAAAAGACCTAAACAAATAATTTCTGTAAACTGGTGTGATTAAAATGGTTTTTCCTGCATATCTTCATTTTCTTCCAAATTATGTCAAAGGCGGCTTTTCCTGGGATAGGGTGCCCATTCCTGAAGACACTCACATATATCTTTCTAACTACACTTTTCAATGACTTTTATAATGGTCCACTATAAATTCCTGGCACAGTTGTTGACTTGAGCATTCTGTATGACAGATTGTATCCAGCATGCACTTTTTTTCTTTTTCTTTTCTTTTTTTTTTTTGTAATAGCTGAAAAGTTCTGAAAACAAATAAACAAATTCTAATGGGAAAAGTCTGAGAAAAGAAAAGTCCTGGTCATTTTGCATCCATATTAAAATAAACTCTAGGGCCATGGGAGAATAAGCAAGAAAAAATTAGATATTCGAGTAGTTCTGTTGCATACATAGGAGTGAATATTCTTGTGATTTTTCTTTCTTTTAAATCACTAAAATGTCCATTTCTGAAATGTCTTATCCACTGACTAATTCCTACAGTTTTTGCAGACTACATTTGGAGGAAAAAAATATATTTGATTTCCTCAACTCTCTCTGGAATTACTAGAGGCACCATGTAAATTTTATGTCTGACTTCCTCTGATAGGCATATTTATTCAGACTAGTAAAACTCTGCCCTTACAAATCATACTTAGTTATCTCTTTATAAAACAGTATTTTTATCCAAGCAGATAGATCTGAAAATTAAATTTCAATGCGATCAACATGAGTACAAGAATCTGAGCCTTTACAAATGCCTTTAAATAACAATCCCATGCTCTAAGCCTAAGGAAAAAGAAACTCTATTCAAAAAGATACTTATTAGATGTGCTTTAGCTAAACAATAGAAAACTGAGCAAAGCCTGGTCACTAAAAACTGCTGTGTTCTTTCTAAGCTGTGGGAAATCTGTGTTTAGCAATTACATAATGTATACTGCACAGCAATTTGTTGTATCTATGTGGTCTAAATGTTTGATTGCCAAGAAGATGCCTGTAGGGGAGCAAAAAATAAAAGTACTTCACAGGAAAAAAAAAGAATATCTCAAAGGAGCTTTTCCCAGAAGCACTTACAATGTTTACTTCTGTAAATCTTAATTTCAGTATTGGATAACTGAAAATAGTGTCAATCCCTGATTCAGATTACTGCTTCTGTTTGTTAATACAATTTATAGATCAGTATGTTGTTCCTTCCTGTTTTTTTGATTTAGTTTGTTTTACTTTGCAAGAAAAGTAAACACTTAATCCAAAATGAAGTATTTAATTAAAACAATTATCAGAAACTAAAGGAACAAACAAAAGCTTTACTTTCCATTCTAGTATTACCAGCATCACATTTGTACCTCAATTACTATCTAGAAATAGTAGCCAAAATTGCCTGCAACTCTTGAAACTCAGTTATAGGTTTAACTCCACCTGTGAAGTTGTAATTATCATCATTGAATTTACCAAAAAATTTACTGGAAAAAAGAATGTTTTTATCATTTCTTTCAGGGAACAAAGGAGAATAATAAACATGAAAATAAAGGAACACCTGTCCTTTATAATAAAAATCTAAAGAAAGTTCCACATAGAACTAATAGTGAAACAGCTATACATTTTCTACATTCAGTGGGGAAGAACTGAAGAAATGTATACCTAGTGCAATCAAGTAACAATAAAGTTTGACACAGTCATAGAATCACAGAATCTTAGAAACAGAATTGGTTTGGTTGAAAAGGATCTTAAAGATCATCTAGTTCCCATCCCCCTGCCACAGGCCAGGGTTCTTTCCACTAGATGCAGTGGCTCATAGCCTCATTCAATCTAGTCTTGAACACCTCCAGGGACGGGGCATCCTCAATGCCTCTGGGAAACCTGTTCTATTGCCTCAACACCCACACAGTAAAAAACTACTTCTTAATAGCTAATCTAATTGCACCGTATGTCAGCCTGAGTCACTCATTCAAATGTTACAGTATAATTCTGAACTAGAGAACCGATTATTTGTATCTAATTAGTTCCTTAGATTTTAGAAAATCACTCTAAGAACTTTAATCTCTGTTTGGGGGATTTTGGTAGTTACTACAGTAAGCCCCTTGAGTGCCAATATGCATACAGTATTCCAGTCATAAAAATACTGGATTCCAATAAATAAATAAGGAAATATTTAAATTCTAAAAGCTACTTGCAGTTTACTGACATGTAATAGCAAATATACTAATTATGTGGTAGTAGAAATGAAGACTTTAGTGTTTTTTGAAAAAAAATAGAAATAAGACATTTTTAACTGTAAAGATCTTTCTCTCAAATGATTTTTCATCCATATAAGCTATAGTTAGTATATTTATGGACAGAACATTTAAAAACTTATTTTAGTCTTCTAAAATAAAACTACAGTTTGCTATTATATTTTGATAATATCTTTAATATAATAATTTCTTTAGTCTTTGCCTACAAATTAAATTTTAATTTGGAGCACTCTTACTTCCATTAAAAATCCCAGAAAATAATGGCATGTGGAGGGACAAAACTGGACAGTGAGGAAAACTAGATAGATAAGAAAGAAATATCACACATTTTTGAAATTTCATATTTTTCAGTTATCTTCTGTAAAAGAAAACACAGGAACAGCAATTATGTTTTCCTGTCCTTTCGTAACTTCATCAGGAACACATAAATACGATGCAAAAGGAAGAGCAATAAAACCAAATGAAAGGTATCAAGTGTTACCATATTGCATTGCACTGAAATGTCATAAAACCTTTTATAAAGATAAATTTCCCCTCAAGTGCAGTAATACAGTCAGACTGGAAAACAAAACGATCTTTATTTTATATACTTCTTACCCTCAGAGGAAAAATACCAAAAGGAGTTCTGATGCTGCTCATAACAGATAAAAAGCTTCCAGAGGGGAAATTTTCTCTTTAGTAATGGGGCAAGGTAGAATGAGAAAGCAATATGAGGAGTAATGGACAGAGCAAAATGAAATCGGATTTTAGAAAAGAGTATTTTGAAAGGGGTGGTTTGGGGTTTTTTTGGTGTTTTTTTTTTTGGTTTGGTTTGTTTTTTTTTTTTCTTCTGGTTACAGTGCTGTCATTTTATTTCCCAAGATCTGACTTCTGCAGAATCCTCCTCTCTCTAGACCAAGTGAAGTTTTTCTGTGCTTTTGCTCCTGTGCTGATTCTGCAAGCTGCTATTGATTTACTTACTAATGCAAAAGGCCTCAGGTGTAATCTGCAGAGGTTTTATTTTGTTCTCTTTATCTCTTGTATAATGTTTATGACCCTAGAGTCATCATAAATTCTGAGACTTCTTTTGAAGACCGTATCAATCGTGTAATTAAAGTGTATTGAAGCCACCTTTGTAATTTACCTATACTGAGATCCACGATGATTAGATTGTTTGCTGAAAATCAGTACAATACTGTTTCCACACTGATTTGACTTGTGAATTTTTTTTCTAGATGATGATCTAGATGATATATATGTTGAAATACAAATTAATTTCAAGGTGACCTTGCAACTGCCCCACTCTTAATAAGTAACTCATTAATTTTGGTGAGTGAATCTTATGACAAGTAACAATGGGAAACGCCTACTGAGGGCAGTGATGTTTTATTAACCTTTTAAGACTAGGTTCAACTGAGTAAGCTATTTAGTTCCCTTATCTAAACAAGAATGACATTGAAAGCTTAGACATTCAAACAGAAAAATGATGAAGGGTGTAGTGGAGAAACATGTCCTTCCAAAGAGGTTAAAAGCAAATAGGAGGGACACTCTAAGGAGTCTCAAACTAGATGCCCTCCTATAGAAAACTGCATTAAATCTCCCGTATCACGTATTCCATTGACAACGTTTTCTATAGTAATAGTTGTTGCAGTAGTGACACTTCTTAACTAAAAGGTGTTTTAGCACGTTCTGTTGTTTTGTTGACCCAAGCACAAAATGCCAATTGTTGCAGCACTCTTTCCAGACATTTTACTGAGAGAAAAAAAACATTATAAGCCTTTAGTTAGTGTTAATTTTGCCCTCTAGGAAACCTTTCGCTTACTTATGGTCTGAAAAAAAAAAAAAAGTTGCTCAAAACACTAAGTTGTCAAAATCACTCTGGATGCAAAACAATTACAATAGAATTCAAATTTCATAGTGGAATTAGACAAATGTAACCTGTAGACCAAGTGGGTTAGAAGGTTTAGAGTTTTGTGGTGTCACGCTAGATTACACTTAGAGACAGAAGAAACAAAACAGACAAGGAAAAATCCTTTAGATTAGCAGTATTTCTTCTCTTGTCTATTCTCCTTTCTCACATCTGATAATGCATGTATTTTTCTCCATGAACTGATGACTGGAGGAACATCTCTCACACAGAAAACTTTTTAAAAAGGGGAAATATATATTTGATTTTCTTTAGATCGTCAAACTTGTATCCTGCTTGAGCAATGTGTGCCATACTATATCAGAATATTAATGCTGAGAGTGTTTAGGTCTGTGATATAGCAAAGATGTCCACTGACTATTAGATATGACAAAGGACATACAAAATGACAAGGCCTGATCAACAGGCCTGAAATGACATGGGTGACCCATGGATGATTTCTTTTGCATTGCTATCTGCATTGTTCAGTTTGTAACTTTCCACATTGCTATCTTGAGCAGAGTTGTACTGTGCTATTTCTAATACATAAGAGTGTGAAAAAGTGTTTCATTATCAGTAGAATTTTGCCGTGTGAAAGAGGGAAGAGTTGGGCAGGAATGTTGCATCTCTACCGACCCTTAGCTTAAAGATGAGAAATATCCAGCTGCTTTCTCCTCTTCTGGGACCTTGGCCACATTCCAGGCTGGGTGCTGGGGGAGGAAGCTGGAGACACTCTGCTTTTTGGGGTACGTAATTTGTTTTTTCAACGGTATAAAGGCTAAGCCCCGCTCAACAAGGGTTGGGGAGACTTCAACCATAGGAGTGTGCAATGAGTGGCATCCCAACTGCCTCTTCAAATCTTTGCTGCAAAAAGGAAATCTCCCCTCCTCACCCCTGACTGTGGATCTGGATGATAATAGAGCAATTGGTGATGCATTTTTCTTAATTACTCTACTTATTCTTACAGTAATGATTAGACACATTGCCTTTACTATTAACTATTGATTGATCACTACTTATAATTTGTTGTCTTTCTTGATGTAATAACTTAAGTAAAACATGATCTCACTGAATCTATGCCTTTATGATGACTTTTTGCTAAAGAATCCCCCTCTTTGTGGTAAAACAACGTACTGGAGACCAGATGTTTTCTGAGATGGCAGTTGGAGATGGGGTATAGTATTTTTGTCACCTCAAAAACCACAAGGCACCAATGTGTGAGCAATTGACTGAGCTCATAATCTTCTCATTCAAAGTTTAAATTTTCTTAAGCCTGGGTGACCGACATCATTTTAGGCACTGTCAGTTATCTATTCAGGTCTTCAGTTGTATTCTGACAGAGCATCACTGTCCCTTAAATCCTGTCTCTTATCATTAAGCCCATTTAACTGTCTTCAATACTTTATCAATTGGCACTAAATGCCAAGCCACTCGACTAACTTTGAGTGTTTTCATGTAAGCTAGGTATTTTATCCCCTACTGTTGTCACCGGAACAGTTGTCCCAGAGAGCTAATTATATTACAACAGTATGTCAGTTCTGCACTGCAGAACGAGCTTTGGTGGCCTCAACACCATTTACTGCCAACTGAAATGTCTTGGGATATCCAAGAAATCTACAAATGATCATCAAATATGGCTGAATCTAAGGAAAGGTAGACCTTGTAAAATTAACATATAGTCCCACAGATGGAGTAGCTATTATACTGCTTATACCAAGTGCTATACTTTGGGGATTGTGCTTTCTAACTGTGAACTACAGTTTCTCTAGTCCCATCATCCCCTCTTGCTATGACCATTTTACAGGTAAAGAGAAGTTCATTCAATTAAGCAACTAAACTTTATTTTTAGACACAAGCTCAATTCAGCTTATTATGATTTAAATATATATTATAAATATAAATATTTTAAATGAATCTCAATCAAAACATTCAGTTAAGCACTTTGGGTCCCAAAGCAATATGATATCAGAAACCTTTCTGAGATGAAGATTGGCCTGGAACATTTTGAAAAAAGTATAACATGCTTGTGACTGAGTCTTCATTAATCTAATATTAGATGAAAGAAAATGCTTAAATTATTTAATTAAAAGGACTATATTATTTTGCATTTCCTAACTGTTACTCAAAGTCTCAGAGAACACCATTCACTTAGGATCTGCATGTGTGAACAACGTGTTGGACAAAAAGTCCACATTAGATTTTCCATTGAACAGAACAGTCTGTGTTCCTCCTTCCCTCC
>WAAB01006969.1:37293-48070 GCA_013389865.1 Piaya cayana
CCTTCCCTTCCCTTCCCTTCCCTTCCCTTCCCTTCCCTTCCCTTCCCTTCCCTTCCCTTCCTTCTCTTCTTGTTATCAGAGTTTCCATCTTACACACTTAACATTAAATTCTTGTCATGTAACCTAAGGCCTTTCCAGAGTAGTCAATGTGATATAATTTAAATTCCCTGTCTAGTCAATGAAGAGAAATATAAACATCTTTTTATTAATTTTCAATGTTTACTTTAGGATGGAAGTGCTGTGAGATATATTCTACTGATGTGACATACTTCCTATTGCTTTGCTTCTTGCTTGCATATGACCCATAGTCAATTTTAGATTTATATTAGCATCCAACTCTTTATTTTCTTTCAGTATCTGAAAGCCAGTCCATTCTTAACTACATTTTCAATGTAGTGTGAATGATAGTTTCCTCTCTCTGAGTCTAGTGTGTAATGTTTAATCAATAAAATAACCATTTTAATAGCACATTCTTTCATGGAGTACACACACAATTTTTAAGTTTCATTTGTATAGTATTAAAATACGTAAAAGAAAATATTCCACAGTTTTATCTTAATCTAAATGGAATGCAAAACAACATTTAAACAAAATAATACTTAGTCAACGAATGCAAAAATTACAAGGACTTGTAGTGATAGGGCCAGGGACAATGGGTATAAACTGGAGATGGGCAGATTTAGACTAGACATAAGGAATAATTTCTGGAGTGAGTCCAGAGAAGAGTAACTAGTCTGGTGAAGGATCTGGAGAACAGCTGAGAGAGCTGGGGTTGTTTAGCTGGAGAAGAGGAGGCTGAGTGAAAACCTCACTACTCTCTACAACTACCTGAAAGGAGGTTGTAGAGAGGAGGGTGATGGCCTCTTCTTCCAAGTGACAGGGGACAGGACAAGAGGAAATTGCCTGAAGCTCTGCCAGGGGAGGTTTAGGCTGGACATTAGGAAAAAAAATTTTACAGGAAGGGTCATTGGGCACTGGAAACAGCTGCCCAGGGAGGTGGTTGATTCACCTTCCCTGGAGGTGTTTAAGGCATGGGTGGACGAGTTGCTAAGGGGCATGGCTTAGTGTTTGATAGGAATGGTTGGACTTGATGATCCGGTGGGTCTCTTCCAACCTGGTTATCCTCTGATTCTAAGATTCTTTACTATGAGAGTGGTAAGGCACTGACACAGGTTGCCTATGGAAGTTGTGACTGTCCCATTCCTGGTGGTTTTAAGAACAGGTTGGATGGGGCCTTGGGCAGCCTTCTCTGGTGGAATTTGTCCCTGCCCATGGCAAGGGGGTTGGAACTAGATGATATTTAAGGTCCTTTCAAACCCAAACTATTCTATGATTCTATGGTTCTATATTTCTGTCTTAGTTTAACTTTATGTGTAATCCAAAATAGAAAAAGTCACTACTTTTTCTGATTTTTTAAATACACTATTAGGTTTAACCTTGTAAATATAATTGCTGCTTCTTACTTACCTAAAGTTTCCTCAGAGCACACATCACATAGCACATAAGAGGCTAGGGAAGACAGAAAGGGTAGAACAAATATGTACTTAGATTTATATTCTAAGCCAGAGCCAAAACTTCTGTTTTTAGAAGAATATTATTCAAGAAAGAAAGGTAAACAAGGACAAATGGGAGACATAATACTAATATGAGACCTTTAATTTAAAACCTTTCATATAATTTTCTCGATAATCTGTTAGACGACCCTCAAGAGGAGCCTCAATTATTTGCCATTTTTGAGAGTTTTCTAGGAACAAGTGCAAATATAATTTCTTTAGTCACTCTGTGATTATAGTAGTGACATTGATAAACTATGTCCTTTGTAGACAACGATGATGATCAAGGTTCTTTTTTTCTTGACAATTTATCATATTACAGTTTTCTCTGGAAATGACAAGTTATTGGGTTTTTTGTTCCCTAAACCTAATACTGTTCAATGCAAACATTAGCTTTTGTTAATAAATAGTTGCTTTATGCTATTGATTGCTATTTTTCAACAAACATTTATTATAACTGTACCACTGGTTTTCCAGTAAACACTCTTATATTGCTCATTCATTTTACTTTACTGTAGAGAAATAGTATATAATATATGGTATACAGAAATGACTAAACTCATAGTCTGCACCCAAGAAAAATACAAAGGACCCCATTCTTACAGATTTTCCTTCCTTAGATTAATGATACCTCAAACTATTATATTAAACATATAAAAGTTGGAGAATGTTTAAAATAATAATGAGGAAAAACAATTCCCAGAATCAAGACAGCCTCTGCAAAGACTTGGAGGAGCTTGCTTCTTCTATACCCAGAAAAGTTGGATATACAATGTGATATAATAAATAGGAATTTAGAGTGGAACGTGAAGAAAGATAGACTAGCAATTAATAAATATAGATTTAGGATCTTTGACAATACATATGATATTCAGGGGCCTTATACAGAAGTTCATATATATATTACTTGACTAAAATATAAGGTCAACATTCATAAGCATAAATTGATAGGTTCAATTTACTGAACTTTTAAATATTTTCTGCTTTCTCAGAGACAATTTTCAGTTAATTATTATCAAAATGATGTTACAATGACAAATAGAATTAATTTAAGTATAGCACAATACTTCCTTTTTCAACTGGAGTGATTTCTTCTTAACTCTGTAAAAACTATGGTGTTCCACATTTTTTACCTTGACAGTTGGTCTTAACTGTTTGTCTATTCAGTCAACCATCATTCAAGTTAGACCTTTAACTTGTAGCACAAATAACGTTTGAGAACTGTAAGATTTCTATTTGTTATCTCATGGTCATGAATGGTTCACAAACAACTTGTTCCAAACATAAGCAGCTATTGTAATAATTTCTATTTCTTTATCTCTGAATAAATTTCTATAACAAGGAGCACATTTTCTCCTTAAGTGCTTTCAGAGCATCTCTGTTTTCTGAGGGTTTTTATGGACAAGTACTTTGTGTCAGCTTGTAAGGTACCGGAAAAAGAAAATATTCTTTCTCTTACTATTTCTGCTGACAATCTCTCTCTTTCCAACCAAAGCCAAAAGTAAAATGAAAGCATACAAGCAAACAAAGAAACAGAGAATAACAAAAGTCATAATAATTTTGGCTGATTTGTAGCAATCTTCTACTTAAAGAAATTTATGACCCCTGCTATGGATCAACACATTTGTTGAGAATTCAGAGAGAGTCTCATTAGCTTACAAATATTTGGGACATCTTCGTATTTCCACACTTTCAATATTTATTTTTGTTTAGAAGTTTTATGAAATAATAATGTAGATGACCAATGCTCAAAGTTAGAAACTTTTGCAAAAGTCTGTAATCTCATGCATGGTCTTTCAAAGTTTTATCCATTTGGAGGGTAAAAAACAGCTAAGGTCCCTAAAAATAAGGCATAAAAATCATTACAGGTAAAATAATACATCAAGTTACTTTGAAATAGCAGGAAATTAGTAAAAATACCCAAAACTCTGAAGTCAGTTCACATGTTTGATTATACAGAATAACCACAATAATTGCACTATTTCCTAACACAGAGCTTTCTTTGTATGCCAGTTTTTAGAACTTAGCATTCAAAAAGTCTAACTATGCCAGCAGGTATCTCTTTACATTGACATGAACGGAAAGAATGAGGTGGTGACAAATTTAAGGCTGAGAACTAACATCTAACTGACCTATTGTGCAATGGCTCATAAGACAATTGGGGCTTGACTTTGAAGGAAAAAACGTGGCATGGCAGGAAATATCTGAAGTTAGTAAGGAAAAAATTATTTCATGGAATTTCATAAATACTTCTGTTTAAATTTGTGAAAGATGGGAGGATTTGATAAGTCAAACTAGAGCTCAAAGTCTAAATTATATCTGTCTTTAAAAAATCTTTTCAGAGACTTGAAAGATCTAAAGGCCTTGCAAGACCTCATCAAGTTAGTGTAGAATGCTAAAGCATACACAACTTATAAGAAAAAGTGAAAAAGTAAATCAATGGGTAATTCATATTCTATTTAACTTTAGAAAACTATGTGATCTGAAAGCTAGTAGATTTTAAGTTTACTCCTCCTAGTTCATGGAGAAATAAGTAAGAAAATGGAACTCTTAATGATACAGTGTTTCTAATGATGGTAGATTTAAGTTTAGCTGTAAATGTTAAGTCTGTAACTATTTTACTTTCCTGTATTTCAGTGATTCTATAGCAATAATAAAGAAAAAATAGTTATACAGTGGGGTGTCTGAAACAAGCATGCAAACAAAAAAACCAACAAAAACTGATAAATAGCCAACCAAATGTTTTCATTCAGGCATAAATTTCCTATTTTGATGCCTGCTTTTGCATTCTGTATGCTATTTTTATAGTTCAATTATGTGGTGTTGTAATGATAGAATTATAGAAAAGTGCAGATTAGAAAGCAGGAGCTGATCTAGTTCATCCTCCTTCTCAATGCAGAAATAAATTCCAATTTAGATCAAGGTACTTGTACATTTATCCAAACGAGCTTTTAAAATCTCCAAGCATGATCAATTTACCTGGATACTATGTTATTGTTCTTTTCATTGATTTTTTTCTCAATGCACAATGAACTTCCTTTATTACCCTTGCTGCTTTTCCTTCCACCGTGCAACCTTAAGAAGTTTGACTCTACCCTATCTAGCATCATTCTGTTAGGTAGTAGAAGATTGCAACTAGATTTTTTTCTGAGTTTTCCCTTCTTATCTTTAAACAATCCAAATTTCTTCAGTCTTTCATTGGATAACATTTGTTCTAGAGCCCTAATAGCTTTAATGTCTTTCTTTTGGTGTTTATCAGTTCTTTCACTCTTTTCATTGCGTGGTGAAGCCAAATTCTGGAGGCAGAATTACAGATGAAGTTTCACCAGTGCTGAGTAGAGATGACATAATTTCTTCCAACCTACTTGCACATTCTTGCTAGTTATTGCTGCAAGGTCACTCTGATGAATAAACTTTAAATTGTCATTCATCAGGACACTCAATTTCTTTCCTGAAAACTGTAACAAGCCAGTCTGTTATCAAGTTGTGCTGATGCCAGGGGAGAAGAAATATTTCACATTTGCCTTTGCTGGATTTCACAAGGTTTCTATTGAGTCATTGCTTCAGCACACCATTATACCCCTCAGTTTGTCTTTGTTCATCGATGTAATGATGATGCATATTGTCCCATATTCCAGTCTGCTGACAAAGATATTGGGCAGTTTCAGTTCCACTGCTGACCCAAGCATGACACTCATAGCTCACTTCCAGTTAGATTTCAAAACCTTGATCTCTAGACTTTGAATTTGGTAATTGAACAGTAGTACTTTGAGTTTTTCTTTCACCTTGTAGTTCATCCATCTAATTAATATTTCTTCTAGTTTGCTACCAGGTTACTTTGTAAATAATCTTACTAAAGTTAAGTTAAATGATACACACTACTCTCTTTAGCCAGACATTTTATCTTAGAAAGAAAATAGGATTATCTACTAGGATTTGTCATCAAGAGGAGGGCCACAAAGTTGATCAGAGGGCTGTGGGACCTTACATACAAAGACAGGCTGAGAGAGTTGGGGTTGTTCAACCTGGAGAAGAGAAGGCTCTGAGGAGATCTTACAGTGACCTTCCAGTACCTGAAGGGGTCTACAAGAAAGCTGGGGAGGGAGATTGTAATTCTCTCTGATTTTTACTGATTTCAAAATATTAATTACCTGAAAAGTTTTCTATGATATTTTAATTATGTTTCCACAATGGAAACCACAGTACTCCTTTGATTTGTTTCTCATTTGAAATATAATCTATTTTTATGTGACTTTGAGTGGTTTTGTTTTCTTTCTATGTGCTTGTTGTTTGAATTTTCATATTTTTTCTTTTATCTTTCCAGTGACTAAATATCATAATTCTTTAAAAAAATGAATTTATGTCTATCTTTAAGATCTTCATCTTTATCTTCCACATTTTGAATTGTATAAAGTTTTCCTTTGTGAGACAGATGAACCCACAGCCCATCTCTGTTTCTCTTTCTGACAATGGTTTAAACATTGTAAGCACCTTAGTTTCTGCAAACTTGAAGTTGTCTTCAGATGCCTCATCTTGAATGGTGAATGCTGACTCCATTGATCTGAACTTAGTATCTGAGAGTATAGTGTAGTATGCTCTCCTCTTGATAATATATCAAGGTATGTGCTTGTTCTTTTAGACATTGGACATTCAGGTTTGAATGGTTCTTGGTGTAAAGAAACTAGTCTTCTCAGAATCTCAAATAGAGAGAGATCCCACACACAAAGTGTGGATTAATTGTCATTGTATTTCATCATTGTAAAATGCCTATTGTTGTTTCTTCCCAGTCTACTATGCAATCCAGATATTTCCCTACAAGCATCTTTTTTACTTATTGCTGATTTTATCCTTGATGATTCCTTATTCTCTTACAAATAACTGATGACATAAGGTGAGGTAAGAATTGATTATGACATGACACCAACAGATTAAATAGTTTTGATAATTATATACTATTTTGACTGTCTTTCTGAGGCTTGTCTGATGTTTGTTCTTTAATCTATTTAATTAATATTCCAGGAAATGTTATCATCACATTTATTCATTAAATTGATGTTTGTTTTCAAGTTTGACATTATACAAAATAGTAGGTGTACTAAATGAATGATGTTATCTGTATTAACTCTAAACATCAAATAAACAGAGATTGCTTGATAAACTCAAATTGATTGTCAAGGCATATTTACCTCATCTAAATCTTTGCTAAATCTGGTTTCAGTCATTCCTCTGTCTAATGTGTACCTTTCAACACATACCTCTCATACCACTTACGTATGAATTTTAATTGTGTGGCAAAAGGAAACAAAGGAAACTCCAGGGCAATCTTTGACTATAGCAAGTGCTATAGTCCCAGGTTCTATTCCCTCTTTGTTGAACTCCAGTGGGTCTTTTCCAACCTAGTGATTCTATGATTCTGTGGCTGATGATTCTTTATGTGACTGAGAGATCATTCAAACAATCTTTCTTTTATATAACTAAAGCACATGTACTGATAAGAATAAATTTTCTGAACTTGAAAATTTACTTTTGTCCAATGATGATTTTATTTAATATAGAAGATTGTTTTTTTCTGTTTTAGTCCGTGGTCTATTGACCTATAAACATAGTGTAGATCAGACCAGTAAGCTAATGCTGGCATGATATGAAGGTTAGCACTTTTATGGAAGAATATTTTCAGAATGATTGATGCTCACTGTTAATTAGTGGTATACCATGTCAAATGGACAGTAAACTGAGAAAGGAGTAGAGCAAAATAAAAAACATTGACACACTGCAAACAAAAAAGTATGACATCATGGAGGAAAAAATGTGGAAGGAAACAGAAACGATGTGTTAATGTGTTATTTTCTACTGACAGTATTCACCGCAATAGATTTCTTTTGTGAAGAAAGCCGATTAGCTTACCCAGAGTTTGACAGAGTTTAAAAAATTATCAAAGACTTGACCAAAGACAATAATTTTTAAATTCAGATCTTTATAGTTATGTTAATGTGTTTGTCTAATTTTGAAAACTTACAATGTTTAGCAAAAATAAAAACAAAATAAATATTTAAATAAATTATAATTTCTCAGGGACAACATGAAATAGTTTGAATTAGATTAGATGAAGAACCTATCCTACAGGAACAGGCTGTGAGCATTGACGTTCAGTATGGAGAATAGAAGTCTGCAGGGAAGCCTTATAGTAGCCTTCTAGTACCTAAAGGGGGCCTATAGGAAGGCTGNATCTTTAAAGTTATTTTAATGTGTGTGTATAATCATGAAAAATTACAATGTTTAGAAAAAATAAAAACAAAATAAATATTTAAATAAATTATAATTTCTCAGGGACAACATGAAATAGTTTGAATTAGATTAGATGAAGAACCTATCCTACAGGAACAGGCTGTGAGCATTGACGTTCAGTCTGGAGAATAGAAGTCTGCAGGGAAGCCTTATAGTAGCCTTCTAGTACCTAAAGGGGGCCTATAGGAAGGCTGAAGAGGAGCTCTAGGGCTCTTTATCAGGGAGTGCAGAGATAGAATGAGGGATAATGGATATGATGTGAAATAAAAAGAGAGACTTTGATTAGATATTTTATCCAAGAAATACTATTAATGTGAAAAAGTATGTTAAAATATACAGTCCTGACCTTTTTAACTTGTCCCTATCAGGTTTCACTACAGGATGAAGTTGGGTTTGGGTGGTGTTTTGTTTTGTTTGAGCTTTGTTAGAAAACATTAGTACAAATTTGTGAAGGACTTAGGTATCTGTAAATAGGCTTAATACATCTCTAGAGAATCATTTGCTCAACCTGAAAAAAATAACCCCAAAACTGGACACATGCTATTTGTGAATAATTTCACCTTTCTCATATACTCTTCTAACAAAAATTGCAGGGAATCTTTGTCTTGTTGCATACTGAAAGCTGCTATAATAATTTCTATTGTAGTTCCACTTCCAATACAATCATTATGGATCTATTCCTAAAAAAAAAATACTGCTGTACTGCCAAAAACACAGCAGAGTCAAACATCACAAAGATTCAGCCAAATTCTTTTGTTGTGCGTTAAGTCTTTATATTAAAACACTTCCTGCCTCTGATTTGCCCTTTTTTTTCCTGAAAAAAAAGCTCTGAGATCAATCTGTCATTGCTTGAGTCTATCACAGCTTGATTGAAGTTTTCTTTCTCTTTGCTTCCTTTTTGCTGCCATGCCCAAAAGACGAAAGTTTGAAACTTTCTTTGACCTGAATATAAATAACAAAGAACACTGACCTGCAGTCTGCTCTTCTATCTTTATCAACATTTAATGGAAAGGGGGAAGGGAAAGTGAAAATGCATGCTGTTAGCTATTATCTTTACAAATGACTTGCTAGCCTTTTATTTGTCTTCTAATGCCTCAAAAACTCAAAGGATATTTTAGGAATTTCACTAGATGAAGGTTCAATCCTGAGATGACTTGACAAGCTGTATCTTCCTTAAGAGATTTTGACATGATATTAAGCCATAGTTACAAGCCAATACTTGAATGTGGAGCCCCTGGGAAATCTTTCAAAAGCGGAACACAACATTTACAGCAGGAGGCAGGTGTCTGCACCACTGAAGCAAACAACAATATGATATATTTAGTATCGAAAATGGAAGTAAAACTACGGTCTCTTTACCACTGGGGACAATGGAAGAGGTTGAATGGGGGAAAAAAGCATCCTTTTCAGCCCCGGAGAATTTTAATTTACTGACAGAATGAAATATTGTCTCATCACGGCAGGTGCAGCAAGTGCCAGGTGCTGTTCACAATATTGTCTTTGAATTTATGTGTTTTTGAAACACTGAGAGGATTTGAAACAGCTGCACTGGCCATGTGGAGAGAAAGCAAAGAGCTTTTAATTAGCAATAAGAGAGCTGTTAATTTCTTTTAGGAGCCCTCTTTGCTTTGCACTCATATCAGAATCTCAGCAGGAGCTCTGTGCAGCCCTAAACATACAAAGAAAATCAAGTAAGCAACCTATTACAACAGATTTAAGGCAGAAGTGGAATAAGGGTCTGGCTTACAGCAGATTTAAAGCAGAAGTGGAATAAAGGTCTTGCTTTCAGCTAAAAAAAATGCTTGGCAATTTTGATTGTGAAATTGAGAAATGAGATTCACAGATGAGGGACTACACTAAGATTTTAAAGTCTCAGTCAAATCCCTACCCCAAGTGATGCATAATTTAATACTCAGAGATCACAGTACAAAAAACATAGCAATTCTGCAGTGGAATTCCTGCTGAAACTTAACATAATAGTTGTTTGGGCTGAAGTAAATGCTGGAGACAAAATACTGAGGTAAATCAGGCCTTGAGAAATCCTACATGAGACTACATCAGAGAGGCTAAACCACTGGCACATATACCAGACAACTGAAAGACAACACACTCATAGGTCCCAGACAACACAGGTTTATAAAGGGAAGGTCCTGCCTGACAAACTTAATTTCCTTCTATAACAAGGCTACCCACCTAGTTGACTAAGGAAAACCAGTTGACATAATCTTTCTGGATTTCAGCAAGGCCTTTGATACTGTATCTCACAGTATTCTCCTAAACAAAATGTCCAAAATACAGTTGGATAAGCACAAAATGCAGTAGGTGAACAATTGGCCGATGAGTGGGGCTCAAAGAGACACAGTAAATGGGGTTACATAGGGCTGGCGACCAGTCACTAGCGGAGTTCCACTTAGATCCATCTTCACACCCATACTCTTTAGTATCTTCATAAATTACCTGGATGAAGGACTTGGTTTAATAATCAAGTTCATTGATGACATGAAATTAGGAGGAGTAGTTGACACTCTTGAGGGCAAAGAAGCCCTGCAGAGGAATCTAGACAAATCGGAGAGCTGGCAAACTGTGTCCTAGGGTGTATCAAGCATGGCATTTCTAGCTGGTTGAGGCAGGTTATAGTCCTGCTATACTCATTAGTTCAGCCTCACCTCGAGTATTATGTGTAGTTTTGGGCTCCACAGTATAAAAAGGATATCAAGCTAATGGAAACTGTGTAGAGTGTTGCCACAAAGTTGATGAAAGGTATAAAAAAATCATATTAAAAATATTGTATATTTATAAACATTGTGGATTACTGTGTCATATTAATACAGATATTGATGCTATTCTAATCTGTGCATGTTAAGATTTAATATGATAATTAATAATCTATAATTTTCCAGTATTAAATTTTAACAATATTTGAATGAAGATATAGAATC
>WAAB01006970.1:0-36992 GCA_013389865.1 Piaya cayana
AATACAACCATCCGACCAGTTTCCTGTTCACCGAACCATCCAACCATCAAGTCCATATCTGTCCAATTTAGAGAGAAGGATGTTTTGAGGGACCACGTGAAAGGTTTTATAGAAGTCTAGATAGATCATATCCGTTGGTTTTCCCATGTTCACTGCTACAGGTACCCTGTCATAGAAAGCTACTAAGTTGGTCATACAGGACTTGCCCTGGTGAAGCCGTGCTGGCTGCCTCTAATCACCTCCTTGTTCTCCGTGTGCTTTAGCCCAGCTTCTACTAGGATCTGTTCCATGATCTTCCCAGTCTCAGAGGTGAGGCTGACAGGTCAGTTGTTCCCAGGGTTGTCTTTTGTACCCTTTTTAAAAATGGGCACAATGTTACCCTTCCTCCAGTCATCAGGTACTTATCCTGATGCCCATGGTTTTTCAAATATGATGGAGAGTGGCTGTCATCCACATTGGCCAATTCACTCAGGACTCTGGGACACATCTCATCAGGTCCCATAGACATATATGTTCTGGTTCCTCAGGTGGTCACAAACCTGATCCTTCTCTACAGTGGGAGGGGCTTTATCCCCCTGGTCCCCATCTTGTCCCATGACCCAGGAGGGATGAGGAGAGCAGTTGTCAGTGAAGACTGAGGCAAAAAGTTGTTAAGTACCTTAACCTTTTCATTGTCTGTTGATATGTGGTCACCATGTTCAACCATCAGTGGGGGTATGTTCTCTTTAAGCTTCCTTTTCTGATTATATCTGTAACAATTTGTTTTTCATTTGCAAGTGGAGATTTTAGGCACATGACTGCTGTTTTCCAGTCCATGTATTTCAGCAAGTCTTACCTGTGTCTATATTTTTCTTTTTTCCTACAAGCCTTTTTCACTTAAGAAGAAAAATATCATTATCTGTTTTTATCAGATGTTTGGGTGAAGTACCTAGACTAAACTGTACTATCCAAATGATTAGTGCTACTTAGGTGCATGCTTCTGTATGTAAGAAATCTAAATAGTTTTGATAACTGGATAAAAATGGCTTACTATGAATAGGAATGTACCAAGCTAAATTTAATGCTTGTGAAAAACTTGGAAAGTTGATCGATTATTTAGGTATCTGATAACAGGTTTAAAATTAAGGCAGTTTTCACTTTGAAGGATAGTTGAATCCATGGAACTTGAGCTTAAAAGACAGTAAAGGCTTTTAAAAAAATTCTTCTTTTAAGGTTAGTTAAATATTAGGGCTTAAGCCATGTTAAGACCAAGGAACTAGCTCAATTACTGTCACAAAATGACATTTGGAAAACAAAAATGCACAACTTGGGGTCAGCGCTTCAAGAAGCAAGTTGCATAGCAGCTGGGGTAAACCATGTTTTCGAGTATACCAGTTGTTACTTTGTCCTGTTTTAATGCAAAGGTGAATATTTTCCATGGTATTCTTACTCTGTGTGGTCTAGGCCTTGAAATTCCAAATATTTTCAAAGCATAGAAGAGTCAGGCTGTGGATATTGGAATGGCTGCTGATAGACATTGCATGAATTGCGATTTCATTTATTGCATGATTAAGGTGGTTCTGAATTCATGTGGCTTAAATGAAACACTTTCCAAAGAAGAGTCTCAGAATTGGGAAGAAAGTCCTAGTGTTAAGATACTTCATGAAAAAAAATCCTGACTGAAAATAGTAAGAGAGTGGCATGTCTCTTTATTTTACAACTCCCTCTTAACCACTGGCTAATCTCTCCATACAAAACAAAGGTGCGTAAGAGTCAATACATTTATGAGAATATATACGGAAGATATCATCATTCCTCGTAAAGTTTGTTCCTTTGTCAGATTTTCTCTGTGCATTATAGCCTGCTGTTAACTGTGAATTGATTGCTCATTCTCTGGAGTAGCACCGTGCAGTTTTAAGGACTAGGTTTTATTGAGCTGGAATCATGTCTTTCTAATACAACTAGAAGAATCTGACAGTTGGGGGTAACTTGTTTTTTCTTCTTCCCTGCTTCCTCAGAATGACAACCTTTTGCATGATGAAACTTTTATGTCAAGTAACCAGAAGTGAGAAGAGTTACACAAGAAGATTCTTTGGTACTCTTCTGACACAAACACCACAGAAGAGGGTCTTTTGTCCATTCTGGATGGTGGTACCTGACCCTGGAAAGTCAACTGTGTGTGTGCTTACTCAACCATTTTGCACAGCTGAAAAGACTCATACAGAAGCAAAAAGGAAAACAGTATTTGGAAGTGTTGGGCGAAGAATTCCCTATCGGATTTTGCACGTCATCAACCAGGATGGAGAAAGCTTAGGAAATATGCACCGAGCAGAGGCACTCAGACTCATGGATCAACATGACCTGAAACTTGTTCTCCTTTGTGAGAACGTAGATCCTCCTGTATATAGACTAATGACTGGGCAGCAGATTCACGAAGAACAGCTTAAACGTGCAGAGAAGCAAAAAGCAAATCCAAAACCAGGTATGTACATTGTTGACACTACAACACCAAGCACTTAAAAAAAATACTGCATTAATGAAATCCTCTTACTTGCATTTGCATAAATCCAAAGCAATGTCATGCAGTTCGTGATATTAGGGATTGGCAGTGGTGAAAATAAAATTTTGGATTAGTGTAGTGTTCCTCAGAGAAGCCTTCTATTGCCTTCTTGGGATTTGCTACTTTGGCATCTGCTTTGGCATCTGTTATTTTTTTAAATCTGTTAAAGTAAATATAACTAGACTCTGGTTCCATGAGACACACTGAATTTCTGTGCTTTTAATAAGGCATGAAGTGCCAATTAGTTTTCACAAACTGAGCACCAGACACAGCAATGTAATTTTGTCAGCAGTAGTCATGAAATTCTCTTCCTAGCTTGATGCTAGGAAAAAAAACTCCAGAGCCCTTCCCTGTACAAAGAACATTTTTAAACATTTTTTTTCAATATTGAACACTTGTCAGTGTTTTTTCTTTAGTCAGCCTGCTCCAGCAGTTTAGCAAAGATATTTTAGTAAAGGCATCTTTGTATCCTCTTTCCTTATCCTCAGGCTAAGGGAAGTATCTGTACCTTGGGCAGAGTTTTGATTTTAGATATCAGTGCTGTTGTGGTAGTGAGGTTTTCTATTGCAGAAACTACAATATAATTATTCAAATAGTAACTACTTCATAGAAACTTTAAGGAGGAAAAGACCACAGTTGTTGAAATAAATTACAAGGTGTCGTACTTCGAGTTGAATATTGCACTTGAAGAAAATTGGTACTCTCTAACTTCACAGCTTTTACATTCAGCCGTATTATGCACAGAATTTAAACTCCAAGTATTTAATTCCAGATCCGGCGCTTACCTGTTTATCTTTGTTAGACCTGCATTGTGGGTGGTTATGAACTATTGTTAAAATGAAAATACTTTACGTCTTCTGACCCTGAAGGGACATCCCTGTGTGCCTCAAGCATGCATTGAGTCTCTCAGACATGGCAGTGAGTGTGAGATACCCAGTAGTCACCTTGTAAGGTGAGAGCGGTGCATGCTGAGACAGTGAGGTCGGGGTACTGTCTGTATGAGAGAGCAGCGTGGGGGAAGGGAGTTAAGCAAAGCACCATGTTGAGAGAGAGCAACTAATGCAGGTTTGTCACATGTTAAGCTAACACAGTTTTAGTTCTGTTTTAAACAGGAATGGTTCAGAAGGAGTTATCCTTTTCTTCAGCTATTGCCAAGAATGACTTAGAGACCAAGACTAAACAGATAGCACAGTGGATTGAAAAGAAATACCATGTTAAAGTTACCATCCGACAAGCAAAAGATAGCAATAAAGACATGGTAAGTGGACTTAGGAAAGCTGGACAAATCAATTTCATGAAATAGGTGTACTTTTTAACTATCCCTATTAGGTACTGCCACATTTTCTCAAGATGTCATGTACCACTAAAATAAGTGAATGTATGGGTCCCATGAAGGTAAAAGCTGCATCAGTTCAAACACAGCAGTTCTAGATAAAGTCGTATAAAGGCAATTCAAATACCATGCATTCTTACAGCTGCAGTTATAATTCTGACTTTGACAGGAGTCTAAGCAGCACCACCCTATTAACTGGGAGAGTGAATTTTTGCCACCTATGCCTTAAGCCAGTGTGATTTAAAGTATTCTGCTGTTTTAGTTGAATTATTGCAAAAACAATTATTGCAAAAACCCAAACTGTTCTTCTCAAGATGCATTTGTGCAGCTGTGGCTGAGCTTAGTTTTACACTGCTGTGTAGAAAATTACTGGGAATAATGTTCCAAGACTGGTGAAGTAAACATCTATAAAGATGTTTAGGAGCTACTGGCAACGCCTCTATAATTGTCAGGCCTCGAGACTTGTCTTCATTATCATTTGCACAAATGGCTTTTTTATAAAGGTTACATGCAAGATTTTTTTGTTCCTTTTAATGTTTGTAGTTTATTAGGTTTCCTTGATGATTCTCTACTACTCTCTACTGGGAAAAAAATGTGATATCATTTCATTCAAAAGCAGCAACATTTTTTATAGGAAGTTGAATTCACAGGGAAAGCGTAGCAGGAGGAAGAACTGGTTATGGGAGAGAGAACATTTCATGACAGTCCAAATTTGGGTTTTTCTTAAATTTAAAAACTTAGTTATGAGCTTAAGAGTCTCGCTTATTCTATGAATGCACTGTAGCACTCAGTTCAATACTACCATGTTCTGCCCACCTCAGAGCAATACTGACCCTTAGAAGAGAGCCCCATAAAGCCCAAATCTGGTGGCAAGAAGAGTCAGATGCAGTCATAATTACTTTCACCAACACCTTTAAGCAAAACGGGATGAGTGAGGAACAGCATGGTGTTAGGAAATGGCTTAATCCCTCTGGTGACTTTCCTAAACCTACTTATAAGTAAAAAATGAAACGGTTAGTAAAGGACAAGCTGAACTTCTCAAGCCAGGACTAGCATTTAGCTGATTTCAGCTAATAGCTAAGCCAAAAGCAGGAGTAAGGGTCATTACAGATTAGCTTGAAATATTTTTATACCTGTGTTTGTGCATTTAGTCCATTTTTCTCCTTTTCAGTTCATGCTTTATGATCAGATTTTGGAGACTGTGTCCGAGAAAGCCACTTATCTTTCCAAGCCGAAAGTTACTAGAGAAGGAGTGAGTACCTGTATTTTGAGACACATGTCTGACAAAGAGTTGAAAGCATACCAGAAGGCAGAAAACCAGAAAACCAGTGCAGCAAAGAAAGATGAAAATGAAGATTTGAAGTCAACTGAGTTGCATCAGTGATTTTATGAAGAGGTGTAAAAACATTTGTAATTTTATTTAAAAAGACTATAAACTTAATAAAGTTATTGTTGAACTGTCTCAGTCAGCCTTTACTGAAGAGTCAAAATTTCAACAGCTGGAATTTCGTTTTCCATGGGCTTATCCATTGTCTTGTTTTCTGTCACAACTGCATCCTTTTCTGGCTGGTTTTTAGGAGGAATGTAGCCACTCAGACGAGAAGCTAAGCTCCTCTTAGGACGCGAACGCTTTTCCTGGTAGAAATAAATCCAGAATTGACAATGTATCTATGGAGAAAAGACTACTAATCAGGGTGAGGGGGAGAAGAAGAAAACCACGAACAGGCTAGCACTGCATTATTTAAAGGCACTTCAGAAATCAAGAATCACCCAAATGAAATAGATGGTTGGCCTGTTTTCCTGCTTGAAGTCACATTCTAAACAACATAATGCTTACTCTTTTCTGAGGTAACAGGGTATGGTTGAGAGGGCCTTTTCAAGAGTATAACTTACTTGCAAGTTCAGCTTTTTCTTCTCAGGATTGTGTACAACTTTGTGCCTTACTAGGCTCTGCTACAGTTACAAAGAGAGAGAAACAACAACAAAAAGAGTTAGGTTTTTCATTTCGGATTATGTGATTTGGACTAGGACAGTGTAAAAATACATACCTTCATTGCAAACACTCTTCCACACCCTGGATAATCACAAGAGAATTTCCTTTCCTCATCATGAAAAGAGAGGATATGGCTTTGAAGATTAAATGCAGTTGTGTAAGTTCTCCCACATCCTTCTCTTGGGCATCGGTACACTTGCCTCTCCACAGCATGTGTTTTTTGGTGCTGCTTGAGGTGATCTTTCCTTTTAAAAGTCTTGGAACATTCACTGCAAACTATCGGCTCTGAGTGGGAGAGAGACAGGCAGAGTATAAGTTATCAGTCTCTTAAAGGGGCTCAGAATCAAACGCCAGTAGTCCTCTAGAATCCATATGAAATGCTAAGAACTCAGAGACTAGAAGAGAATAGTGCAGTATGAATTATCCAGATCTGAAATCCTACATTACACAATTTCTCATTAACTGTATGACAAAGCCAAGTT
This sequence comes from Piaya cayana, assembly GCA_013389865.1. Taxonomy (NCBI): domain Eukaryota; kingdom Metazoa; phylum Chordata; class Aves; order Cuculiformes; family Coccyzidae; genus Piaya; species Piaya cayana. The sequence goes on from WAAB01006970.1 coordinate 6,348, forward strand.
AGTATACTGAGCAGCATTTTCTTCAGTGAAAGGCCTAGCTGGAGTGACAGACATTTTACCAATAAAGCGTTAATTGACAAGTTTGTCTAGATACAATGACAAGTTGATGAAATGAGTTCAGCAAGGACTCCTCTTCAAATTAGCAGTTTCTTACCTATTTGTATCAAAAGTTAAATTCCGTTTGGAATTTGGAGTTTACCTGTATGACTTTCTTTATTATGTTTCAGAAGCTCTGTCCAAGTTTTTCCAGTATATGAGCAGTTTTCTTTTTTGCATGCATAGCCTGTTGGACAAGACAAATGTTCATAATTACAAAAGTTCTGTCAACACATAGTCCAGTTTTACAAGGGGTAACTCCACTGTTACAAGTTTGAAAAATCAAAGGCCAGTATTGCTCCTCTCCTGCCACACTGCATGGTGATATGGCAAGAGGAAATGGACACAAATAAGAATGTGTGAAAATCCTAACAGGTTTAAGGAACAAACCTTGCATCACCGACACAAGTTATCCAGACAGGCTCTGGAATCCCTACCCCTGGAAATATCCAAAACTTGACTGGATGCCACTCTCACCAACTGATCCCACCTTGAGCAAGGAGTTAGATCAGATGACGTCCAGATGTCCTTTCCAACCTAAACAATTCTATGAAACTTTCTCTCTCCTTGCTGGAGTAAAACTATTCCCTCAGTAGCCATACACTTAAACTGAAATAGATGAAAATAACTGTTATAGTATTTATTTGTATATTTATATTAGTATTACATATTAAAAAAATAAGATCTTGACCATACAGTAACATTCCAGAGTCTAAAGAGACTACCATTTTATCAAGCAGACAGAATGTTTTTTAAATGAACCACAGAAAGTCAACACTATTTAAAGCCCATGACTGGAAAGGTCAAACAAGTGATCGAGTCCCTGTCTTAAGAAAGGAATGCAGTGTGAATTGCAGCTTTTTGGATACACTTCCTAGTCCTTTAGGTTTGTCTGGGGTTTTTTTTCTGGCATTGGAAAGCGGGTTAGCTGTCAACAGTACTGAAAGAATGGGCAGGAGCGTTATCTCAAACATACGCAACCACCTCCTGGCAATTCCATTTGAATACCTTTCACATAGGTACACTAACATCTTAAAAAATGCAAGCCTACGTGGTTTTGCCAAGGCTCCATAGGAAATCTGTGGCAAAACTGGCAACTGAGCCTACCCTCTGAAGATCTAGGCTAGTGGCTTCGCCATTAGCCCATCTCCAGAAGGTGGACAAGGAAGCGCATCAGGAGAAGAAATGGCTGAAGGAATCCCGAGCTATGTTCAGCCGGCTATGTTCTGTGCATTGTGACTGCACACTGCAACACTTTGTCACAGTCGACTATTCAAAACAGGCGTTCTCCCTTTGTATGGATCACTAGGCCCAGAAACTTCCATGTCTGTCCTACATCCCTGCACACACTCTGTACTGGAAGAAGGTGTTTTTCATTGGCTAAAACGTAAGTGAAACAAGAAGAAAAACTATTACCTTCATGTACCTTCTCATGCCGCTTTAGTTGACTTGGAGTAGAAAAGCACTTTCCACATCCTTCATGTTTACACCTAGGTATAAAATACATTGGTTTAATTTCTGTCACTGCATCCCTATTTTTTGTTGTTCTAGTCAAGAACAATTAAAGTGGACATAACAACTGAAGTCTCCCCTCACCTGGAGATGTTCTGTTCCCCTCCCACCATGTGAAAGTAAATTCCATGACATATGTCTAACAGAGGACCCTAATCCTCTTTAGAGTTAAAACTATGGCATGATTGCTGAAGTTAAAGAGCACCAAGACTTGCTTAAAACAGATTACTGAACAACGGACTAGTACAAGAAATGTACTTGCAGCCATGACTGTAGTTTTTTTTTTTAATACTACATTAATGAAAAGGTTGAGGAAAGGCACCTGTTTTCATCTACGTTTAAATGAAATTATTATTAAAGTTCATTATTAAAACTATCCACCTACTTGAAGGGGGGTTCGTTGTTGTGGTGACACTGGTGAACTCTTAGTTGTTGATGTTTCTTGAAAGACTCGTTACAGCCTTCAAAGTCGCACTATTTAGGAAATCAAGTTATCATTAGAGGCCAAATAACAACACCCCAGTCCACACATTTGCTGAAATTCCAATCACAGTATTCAAACTCCTACAAATACAGCACAATAACAAGTCAAAGTATTTAACTAGACATAAAAAGGAGCTTGTTTAGCCTGCACTTTACAGTATCAAACTACTCACCACATACTGCTTTTGCTGATTTTCATGCTTGCGCTGAATGTGTTTCTTTAAGTTTGATTTTGTTACAAATTTCTGATTGCATCCATCAGCTGTGCACCTGCAAATGAAATGCATCTTTCATTATCACTCTCAAACAGTGATTTGTTTCCTAAGCAGATACAAAAAATTATTGGACAAGAAGAATACACAAAGAGCCACCAAAACTCATAATCCAAATACAAAAATTTGCTTTAAAGACAAGCAAAGCCAGAGGCTAAGTTAAAATCAAAAGCCATGGGAAAACACAGGAGAGATTTTTAATAAAACACGCAGGAATTCCTAGCTCCTAATCCATGACATACAGCTAGTAAGGGCTTGATAATAGATAACTGCCTTTCCTGCTTTTAATTCTGTATTCTAGGAAGAGATTATAGAATCATAGAATGGTTTGGGCTGGAAGGGACCTTAAACATCATCCAGTTAGAATCCCCCTGCCATGGGCAGGGACAACTTCCACTACGTCAGTCTCCTCAAAGCCCCTACCAACCTGGCCTTGAACACANGCTCAAAGCCCCTACCAACTTGAACACATTCAGGGATGGGGCACCCATGGCTTCTCCAGGCAACCTGTGCCAGTGCCTCACCACCCTCACAGTAAAAAATTTCTTCCCAGTACCTAATCTCAATCTATCCTTAAAACCCTTCCCTCTTGTCCTATTGCTGCACTCTCTGATTAAGAGCCTCTGCCCAGCTTTCCTGTAGGCCTGTGGGCTGCGTGTTCCTTGAAGCATCTGTTATGGATCACTGCCAGGTAGGAGATTTTAGGCTAAGGAGACCCCCCACACACAGCCCTCAAGCTGCATGCACACTGTTAGGACAAGACTCATGACATCGAATCCGAGCATGCAGGCTCTGTATCACCCGCACCCCAGCTGCAACTCCCTTTACTCTCCCTACGGACAACTGTGATCCCTTTTGTGAAGCAGAAGACAGCCTCACTCGAATGGCTTTTCCCCAGTGTGGGTGAGAAGGTGTCGAACACGGTGGAAATCTCTGATGAAGCCTTTACCACAGCCTTCGTAATTGCAAACGTATGGCCTCTGAAAGACAGAGAAAGAGAGGGTTCTTGAGAGAGAGGGCCTCCCAAGCAGGAACACAGACATGCGCACACAGACATGCAAGCACACACACATAAAGAAATAAAAAAGTTTCTCATGGAAAGGATCATTGGGCACTGGAACAAGCTGCCCAGGGAGGTGGTTGAGTCACCTTCCCTGGCGGTCTTCAAAGGATAGGCGGATGAGGTGCTGAGGGGCATGGTTTAGTGACTGATAGGAATGGTTGGGCTCAATGATCCAATGGGTCTTTCCCAACCTAGTGACTGTGACTCTGTGAAACGCAGACACATACGCGCGCACACACACACACACGCAGACATACATGCATGCAGACACACTGATATGCATGTAGAGTCACACACGCAGATCACAGAATCACAGGATCACTACGCTGAAAAGGACCCACTGGAGAATTGAGTCCAACCATTCCCATCAATCATTATGTCCCTCAGCACCTCATCCACTCATCCCTTAAACACCTCCAAGGAAGGTGACACAAACACCTCCCTGGGCAGCCTGGTCCAGTGCACAATGACCCTTTCTGGGAAAAATTTTCTCCTAATGTCAAGCCTGAATCTCTCCTAGCACAGCTTGAGGCCATTCCCTCTTGTCCTGTCACCTGGGAGAAGCCAGCTCCTTCCTCTCCACAACCTCCTTTCAGGTAGTTGCAGAGAGCAATGAGGTCTCCTCTCAGCCTCCTCTTCTCCAGGATAAAGAACCCCAGCTCTCTCAGCCACTCCTCATACGTCTTGTTCTCCAGCCCCTTCACCAGCTTCGTTGCTCTTCTCTGGACTCACTCCAGAGCCTCAACACCCTTCTTGTGGTGAGGGGCCCAGAACTGCACACAGTATTCAAGGAAGCACTTGCACAAACTCGCACAGCACACAAGCATGCATGCATGTGGAAGCACACACAGACACACAGATATGCACATACAGGCACACACACACAGACACGCAGGCACACGTGTACAAACATGCACACAGACGTGCAAGCACACACATGCAGAAACACAGAAGACACTCAGGCACACATATGCACACACAGATGCACATACACATAGATGTGCACACCCACACAGATGCACATGTGCATACATACACAAAAAATGCAGGTGTGCACACATGCAGAGACACACACACACATGTACAGATGCACACACACAGAGACACATACATACACATGCACCTCCAGACAAACACATGTGTACAGAGATGGTCATATGCACACACAGACACACACAGAGATATGCAGATGCACACACACACGTGCACACAGATGCACAGACACACGCACACAGACGTGCACAGATGCACACACGCAGAGACATAAGCACGGATGCACGCATGGACACAGACACATGCACAGATGCAGATGCACACACACACATCTAGACATGTGCACAGATGCACACGCATACACACACACTGTTGCACACACATGCCCAGATGCACATATGCACACAGACACACACATACGCACAGATGCAGACACACACAAAGACTCATGAAAACACACGCACGCACAGAGACACACGCAAACACACGCGCACACGCCCACACGCTCCCGCAGCCCCTCAGCCGCCCCGCTCACCGCGCCCGTGTGCCGGCAGAGGTGCGCGTCCAGCTTCCAGCTCTTGTTGAAGGCGGCGTCGCAGCCCGGGAAGGAGCAGATGAAGCGGCGCGTGAAGCCCGCGGCGCCCGCCGCCCCCTCCATGCCGCGCGCCGGGGCGGGGCGCGCGCGGCGCGGGGTCACGGAGGGAGGTGCGGGGGGAGGGGCCTCGGAGGTCACCCAGACCGAAACCCCGCCTCCAGTTTTCTATTTGCACAGTTCATGTGTTGCATTTCATGCTATTAATGTCGCTAATTAATATTCATGTTGATGAGGTCTTGACCAGCAGGGCGAGGGAGGTGGTTCTGCCCCTCTGTTCCTCTCTTGTGAGACCTCATCTGGAGTGTTGTGTCCAGTTCCGGAATCCTCAGCATAAGGATATGGAGCTGTTGGAACGGGTACAGGGGAGGGCTACGAAGATGATACGAGGGCTGGAGCACCTTCCGTATGAGGACAGGCTGAGAGAGTTGCGGTTGTTCAGCCTGGAGAAGAGAAGGGTCCGAGGAGACCTCATAGCGACCTTCCAGTACGTGAAGGGGCTACAAGAAAGCTGGGGAGGGACTGTTCATAAAGGCTTCTGGTGATAGGACTAGGGGCAATGGGTATAAATTGGAGAGGGGCAGATGTAGACCAGACATAAGGAAGAATTTATTCATCATGAACGTGGTGAGGCACTGGCACATGTTGCCCAGGGAAGTTGTGGCTGCCCCATCCCTGGAGGTGTTCAAGGCCAGGTTCGATGGGGCCTTGGGCAGCCTGGTCTGGTGGGAGGTGTCCCTGCCCATGGCAGGGGGGTTGGAACTGGATGATCTTCAAGGTCCCATCCAATCCAAACTGTTCTATGACTCTATGATATTTAATAGTGCAATATTTAGCTTTCAGTTTTTAGCTTTTTGCTGTCTGAAAATCATTACCAGTCTGATTTTTTCCTAGTTTTGAAACATGCTAACTGGTAGAGTATGGCAAGTCATACTAGCACCTTTCTTTTGCCATTTTTGAGGTCAGGAGCTATGTGAGAACATAAATCAAGCGATTATGGGGTCGCTGTTTGTAGAATCACAAAACGGTTTGTGTTGGAAGGGACCTTAAAGTCCATACAGTTCGACCTCCCTCTGCCATGGTCAGGACACCTCCCACTAGATAAGACTGCTCAGGGCCCCATCCAGTCCGGCCTTGAACACATCCAGAAATGGGGCAGCCACAACTTTCCTGGGCAACCTGTTCCAGTGCCTCACCACCCTCATAATGAAGAATTTCTTCCTAATGTCTAATCTAAATCTTAACCCTTCCAATTTAAAGCCATTCCCCCTCATCCTATCACTACATGTACCTGTAAAGTCCCTCCCCAGCTTATAAGGTCTTCCCAGAGCCTTCTCTTCTCCAGGCTGAAGAGTCCCAGCTCTCTGTCTGTCCTTATAGCAAAGGTGATCCATTCCTCTGATCACCTCCTGAAGGCCTGATCCTGGGTCCTTGCACAGAACAAATCTTGCGGGGTTTCAGGGACCCACAGGTTCTTCTGTCTCCTCAGGGAGCACTGCATGGATTTTGCAGGTGCCAGGTCATGTTGTGAGGGAATCATAGTATCAGTAAGGTTGGAAAAGACCTCTAAGGTCAAGTCTAACTGTCAGTGCAACACCATCATGCCTACTAAACCATGTCCAAAAGTGCCACATCTACATGTTTATTGAACATCTCTTGGGATGGAGACTCCACCACCTTTCTGAGCAGCCTGTTCCAACACTTCACCACTCTTTCAGTAATGAATGTTTTTCTAATATCCAATCTAAGCCTCCCCTGGCTCAACTTGAAGCTGTTTCTTTGTGTCCTACCACTTGTTACTTGGCAGAAGAGCCTAACATCCACCTCACCACAACCTCATTTCAGGTAATTGTAGAGAGTGATTAAGGTCTCCTCTCAGCCTCCAGGCTAAACCTTCCCAGTTCCCTCAGCTCCTCAGCTGCTCTGCATAAGGAAAGGTCTTTCTGAGCAGTTTTGGTTTGAGTCCCTGTTTGGCCAGGAGAAAGGATGGGTCTGCGTGGTGCTGGTTGGACCTAGACATCAGTCTCTTCTGCACGCTCCTTACCCCTCACCCCAAGATTTAGGCATTTGCAGCCCAGCCTGAGGTGTCTGCTGTCCAAGACCCCACAGCAGAGGAGGTGTGTCACCCTGGCCTGTGGCTATACTGTGTCCCCAGCCCACCTGAGGTTATAGGTCGGGGAAGATAACACGGGACTGCCCTGAGCTGAGGGGCTGTGATACCTCACACAGCACCTTGCTGGTACCTGATTTGCTGTGCTGAGGTGTCACATCATTTGCTCTGCTTTGCAGTATTTGAGCTCTATTTTAGGAGACATTCTCCATCTACTGCAGTTCTCCCCACAGAGTGTGAGGGACAGTGGGAGAAAGCTGGAACAGGACTACTATGAGGGAAACATCCCAGGGAATAAAATTCCCATCCCTTCTCCGTATGTGTCCTGAAAGCTGAGAAACCCCAAGCGGGTGGTGGAGCTTGAAGCAGGTTAGGGAAATGTGGGAGGAAAATAGGGGGATAAGGAGCAGGAATCAAGAGTATGAAGGCTGCAGGGGATGGGTGAAGTGAGATGGCAGGATTGCCAGGGAACATGGTAGCCAATCCCTGCACAGAGCACACAGTGGGGAGGGAAACTGCTGGGCACAGTGAGGAGTTCATGCCATGGAATTCATGCCAGACCAGAAGCAGATTCCCATGGCCCTGGGGAATGTCTCTTGTCTTACTCATCTGTAGTGTGATTAAGGAGAGGGCTGAATCAATCAGTTAGACCCTCATACATCAAAGGCAAGAAATCACCTCATTTTTGGAAGAGAAGTCAGTCTGAAAAAATGTCAGCTTTTAAGAAATACTAACTAAAACAATTAAAAGTTGCTATGTTGTTTTTGGGGGGTTTTTTTGGTTTGGGGTTTTTTTTTGTTTTTGGTTGGTTTGGGGTTTTGGGTTTTTTTGTTTTTTGTTTGCTTTGTTTTGTTTTGGGTTCTTTTGTCTCAGAATTGCAAAAAAAACCCACAAACCTGAAATTTAAAAAGGAAGCTATAAATCTTCCTTTTTGAAACTTTGCCTGTGAAAACATGATATTGCCTCAGACCTCTCTAACACAGGTGAGGACTTAACCCTTAAGGGAGAAAACTTCACTACTGGGTACACAGAGAGAAAAATGTTACATAGGGTTTTCCTCTGTGCAATACCAGTTAGATATTTCAGCAGAGTCCTCTGGGAATTTTGGACATATATAAATAGAAGAAGACTCCAGGCCTGAGAGATTCTCATTGTGTTGTGCTGTATGTGTCTTCTGAGGTGAGTATGGAGGAAGGATTTTTAAGAGTCCTCTAGTAGAGCTGCAAAGAGCAGTGGGTTCCCTTTCAGATTTGATTTTATTGTTTTGCATTGTAGGAAGTGGAAGGTAAACTTTCTGAGAGGTAAACATATGCAATGGAGGAAAATAAGGCTGAAGATGAACATGTCCAACATAAGGTCCACACTTCTACTGATTGATTTTAATAATCCGTAATCTAAAAGGGAGTGAAAAACCAGAAAACTGAAGTAGTTCAAGAAAAAACAACATCACACAGCTCCCCACAAACACACACATAAACCCCCCACAGGGTAGTAAATCTCTCAGATTCTGATTAAAACTACTCCTTTAAGCTAGCAGGATCTACCCAGAATTAAATATCAATCTAGGAAAGACTGCACATAGTGCCATGGATACTCATTTCCCTCTGAAGAACTCCTGAGTGAATGATCCACATATCTATGTCTACTGAAGGCTATTTCATTTTCTCATCTCTTTATCCTGCTCTAGGCAAAATAGCGTTCACTCCATCACCAGGAACAGGCATTTCTCTTTAAACAGCATCACTGAATTCAAAGTTCTTATGTTTATGAACATTAAGTGGAAATTATTCCAATGTGTACTAAAATGCAGATAAATATGTTTTTAATCTATATACTGAGTAGCTGTAAACAATCTTGTGAAAAATCCAGACTATACTTGTCTTTAGAGAAAGGAAGGGGAGTCATAGTTGATGTGTGGGTGTTGCAGAGCACGTACGCCTGGCCTTGGTGTCCTGAGTCCTGCCCTAACACTGTGCATGCACACTGTGTTGGATCTTCTTGGCCTAAAACCTCCTTTCAGCTTTTCAGGGTAAGTGGAGAAATGATGTTGAGTATCTCAGTAAAGCTGGCAATAGTTGTCAGGAAACTTCCTGTAGTTTGTGGAGAAGTTCCTCAGTTATGCATAGAGAACTGTCACATGTAGGGTAGGTTGGTAGTGTAATAAAACAAAGAAGTAATTTTAGCATTTTTTAATAAAGGTGAAACTTTGAGCTTTCTATTATAGAAATGTGAAAATAGGGCTGTGGCAGATGTGCTGGAAACCTATGTAGTATGATCCATAATCACTCTAGTGGATTACTTGATATTGAAAGCAATAGCGTAGTTTTCAACCTACAATTCATCTGTGTATACCAGTAGGATATTAGATCCTCTCTCAGACAGAAAGCAAACATAGCTGGAAAAGGCTTTTTCCCCTTTCAGCAAAGAATAAAGGGGTTTTGGTATTTGTTCATTGCTACACAGTTCAAAATGGAATAAACTGGTGCTTGTTTGACTGTTTCTGAGACTGTGATGAAGCTTCAGTAAGCTGTATTTGAAAAGACAGAAATAAAGTACTGCAGTCAAATGTTATTACTTCGACAGTGTATCAATATTTGCAGTGGGTGATGTTGACATGAACTCAAGACATCATTTTGTCTAGAAGTTTGGGGGAAATTAGAACGAGTGTTTCCTTCCAGGTATTTACCCAGCCCATATTCAGCACACTGTTGGAAAAGGCATTGCAGATCATTTGTTATTTGGCTATAAAATCTGTGAAAGTAGTTCTCCATTATTTTTCCTCATCAACTGCAAGGCTTCAGGATGGTAGATAAAACTCTATTTTGACAATACAGACTACGTAGGAATGTTGAGGCCTATCCTCATAAGATTATTATTTCCATAATTTTCAGTTGAAATAATGTCCACAAATTATCCAGATGTTGGCACTCCTGGAAGATATTTAGCGTGAATGCTGTCTTTCAAGGCTGACAAGGGGATTTATCTCCTTGATTTTATTCCATTGCATTAGTTAGGTAGCTTACACAAGATATAATCATTCTTGAAGCTTTCAGACTTGGTGGAAGGCAGCATATGGGCAACTAGGAGAAGAAATACTGTGTGGTAAGTAAAGCTGATGCTTCAGCAACCTAGCATTAGGAAATTATCTACATCCCAATTTAAATTCTAGTCCTTGAAATTTCTCAAAAATTGTGGAATTAACTACTTTTGTCTGTCCAAAATGCAGCAGTGAAAATAATATTTATTTGGGAAGACTGAGGAAACTTATTAAATGGTAAGTTAACTTGAACTCTAAAGTGAAGTTATTTTCAATTCTACAAATTTAAAAAAATGTATTATTTTATTGAAATGCATTACGTGACCATTGCATGTCTAGATGGAGATCTGTGACAAGTGGTGTCCCTCAGGGATCTGTAATGGGACCAGTACTGTTTAGTATCTTCATCAATGATATAGACAGCAGGGTCAAGTGCACTCTCAACAAGTCTGCAGATGACACCAAGCTGAGTGGAGCAGTTGTCACACTGGAAGGATGAGATGTCATCCAGAGGGACCTGAACAAGTTGGAGAAGTGGGTGTGCAAGAACTTCATGAGGTTCATTCAACAAGGCCAAGTGCAAGGTCCTGCACCACAAAAGATCATCTGGTCCAATCTTTTGTGGCAAAGGGAGCCTAGATGAGATCATCTACTACCTTGTCTAGTCACGTCTTGACAAAAGTCAGTGCAGAGGAGAGGGTAGAAAAGCCTGATCTTCTTAAGCATTTTCATCCCATAAGATTACTACAAACAGAAATGAAAGAACAAAATGTGAAAAGCAATCAAAAGAAAGCCCCAGAAAGCTGGATACCTCCCTTGTTAGGATGAATGTGGGTAAGAAGAGTGGGAGGTAGGAGAAGAACCATAGTGGTTGTTCACATTTAGGAGGATCAGCCCAGCCACGTTGAAACTGCTTCCTACATACACTGTATTGCTTTCATCTTCCCTACCATTCTCCCCAATTTTAGCCTACTTGCAAGGTTATATGAACTCCAGTCCCCTGCTTTCTTTTCCTCCTTACAACAACAATGGCTTTATTCTCCCCTTCATCAGAGCATGGTCTTCTTCTCTTTTACTAAATGACAAGCTCATCCCATGTCAAAGCAGGAGCAGATGAACCACGTGTGAATTATGCAAACTGGATACCAGAGGTAAACTGCAGTTAGGATAATGTTTCCTTGATCTCTCTGTTTACAGAATTACAGCTGGCTTGTAATGGTGCCAGTGTCCTCAGGAGCCCTTTCTAGGGATTTCTGGGAACCACGAAAACATGTTAGGAAGAGGATGGAGTTAAGCAGTTGGGCTTTCCTGCTGCTATATTCAGCCTAGCAAGCCGCCTCCAACAGATGTTTCTGCTTTTAGGTCACAAGGAACTTTATTGACTGGCTTTCCCTGTGTTCAAGAAGCATGTAAAGCTATCAAAAACTTGTTTTCCATAACAGCATTTTCTTCTCAGGTGATGTTGAGAGATTTTAATCTCTCAACAGACTGATCCTCCAAGAGAAGAAATAGAGGAAATCTGAGTTACCTGATTTTCTCTCCTGCCTGCAGGAGGCATGGGCTGTAAGTGACAGCAAAATGACACAGTAGAGCTGCGTGGAGCAGTGCCCAGAGCCATCTGCTCCCTATCAACTCTCCCATCAGCTATCCTGACCTGTCAGTTTTTAATAAAATTTTCTGTATATCATACAAACCAAATTAGAGCCAGGTCCCAGGTGTTCCTTACAGGGGTTGAGGCCAGTCAGTTAATATCTCTGCTTGGATCTACCTGTCTCCCATGGCTTGTGTGACAGACTCAACTGTGTAAGCACCCATGTGAGCTGGCTCCCTATGAGCTCTCTCTGGATGGGGTGGGGGAAAGGAGGACTTGAGCACCATCCCTCCGCAATCTGCCCGCTTTCCTGCCTCTGCCTCGCTGCGTTCACCCTGAAGGATTTACCTACTTGAGCATTCAGCTCACCCAGCAACAGCCAAGACCAGGCTAAAGCGAAATGGCTCCGATTCTCTGTTTCACCATCGTAGTCCCCTGAAGTGAGCAAAATTACTCCTCAGTCTCTGGCAAAACACCAGGAAGGAGCTGCCTGCCCAAAGGACGTTGATGGGTTTATCAGTCCTTCGTGGCTCACAGCACACCCAATTTTCAGAAGGGGCATGACACCCAGCATTGTTTCTGCCTTGCAAATGTCGTCTCTCTTGATCAATCACAACTATTTGTGCTTGCAGCACTGGCCTTTCAAGGCATCACGTTACATGGGTCAATAAGGAAGGCAGTTATCTAACTGAGTGAAATTGCAGGTGCAAAAGTATCCCTACAGCTATCCATGGCCATAAAAACAAGGCATGCTCCAAGGGCAAGTTGCAACAGAAGCTGCCACATAGTAGCCGTGCGAGTCCTTCCTCTCCTGGCCAAGCCCCACAGGGAACTTCTCCATCACGTAGTCTGTTCACCTGGAAGAAGGAGAAAGGCAATTTCACCCATCCTTTCCTGGCAGCAGTAGCTAGAAGGGATGGTTATTTTAGCGGACAGTAACATTATTGTAATAATTGCTGCTTATCGACAGTCAGGAATGCATTAGACAGCAACTCTTGTCTCAAATGCCTGTTAATTAGCTCAACAAGCAAATTTGCTTCCTTTCCCGCTGTGGTCACTAGTCTCTTGTATCATTTGTGCAGCCAAAGCTGTGATCTTGCAAATACCCCTACAAGTAGGCATTACAAGGGTTCTGTCCTTGAAGCACAGGGGCTGCTGATGTGAGGAAGAGATGCTGGAGTAGTTCCCCAGAGACTGATTCAAATCCTTTTAAATTCAGTAGAGAGCTGCTCCCAGTCTTTCATGGCTTTGGATTATATTCTCAGGTAGTAACTTTTCCCAGGCAGGAATTTTGCTTCAAACATCTCTTGAATACACTTGAGAGATCTGGCATCTTGTAAAATACACAGCCTTAAGCCAACACAGCTACCGGAGCCCCTGAATATATTGCTTTTGGTTTGGGTTTTTTTCTTTTTTTTTCCCAATATACAGTTTTCTCCTGGGGAAAGCAGCAATCTAATATGCTTTCTTGTCCAGTACCTACAGTAGATTTTTAGTTGCTCAGAGTCATCCAAAGCCTGAAAATGTGACTTTCATTACAAGGATTTGAGGCTTCAGGCATCCACAGGGATTCACTCTATGCTCTCTGTCCATGTCACATCCAGGGTTTGCCCTCCCATCCACTCTGCTTTGTGCTCCCCCTGTGCCTGTTCACGTGCAGCATCCCCTCCAATTCTCACAGAGCTGTGGACTCTGCTCCAGTGTGCAGGGTCATCTCCCTGCCCCACCTTGCACAAACTGAAGTCCTGGGAGATCATGCCCACTGCCATCATGGGGCAAGCGATGAGTTGGATGGCTTCCCCAAAACACCCCTGCCTCTCACTGCCTCCACCGCCCCAGTACAGCCCAGACCTTCTGTTGGTTTTCACCAGTGAGCTCCTTGTTCCTGAAGAAGAACATCTTTAGAAGGTAAATTAATGCCTCAAAGCTGCAGCCCCCAGGAAGATGCAGCACAGATGCATATCCTATAGAATGGCCATACGGTGGGGTGACAGCTGCTGGTGCGGGCACAGCATCCTTTGGGGAGGGGCTTGGTGGCCTCAGGGGTAGCATATGAGGAGCCTGGAAGGCATTGTCCCAACAACTTGAGTAATCTCAGGATTGCACTGGGAGCCAGCCCCTCTTAGTCCCCTACCTAACAAAGGATGAAGAAAAGGAAGCTTCTCACTGTCCACCAGCATGCACCCAAGCCAAACCCCAGCAGTCATACAAGTTCCTCCCTTTTGGTTGAAATCTGCAGAGTCTGCAGTTGAAGAAGTCCAAGATGAGGACATTTTTACCCAGAACTTGCCCCCAAGGGGACTGTTTCATACGAATCTCAAATCATAAGGTTTATCACCATTATGTTCATTTTATTCAGGGGTGTTAGCAAGAGCATATGAAAACCATCATCAAAACTCAGGTGAATGTTACCACCTCCCAGAGATTTATCTTTCGGAATGCGGCTGGTGACCCTACAAGCGTACAGCTGTAGGGCTGCTGCTCATTTGGGACCAGAAAAAGGAAACAGTGTGCGTTTCGTGAAAGCAGACAGAGCCATCTAGTGACAAGAGAAATCCATTGTGAGAGACCTTCACAAGCCCCCGAAAGTCTTCATTGGCCACCAGGATCCATTGCCCTGCAAGGCATAGGTAGCCCCTCTCCCAAGGATGTGCATGAGGTTCATACCACAGGAGCGTCACATCACAGGAGCTTCACATAGTCATCAGAAAAGCTTTTGGGAGCAGAGACCAAGCAAAAAGGCTGCTTGAGTTATTGGCAAGATGTGGGAAGAGCCCACGGTGCCTTGCAGGCAGCACGAGGAGCCAGGCACAGGCAGAGCTTGCTCCAGCTGCACAGCAGGCAGATGGTGCACTCATATTTGTTGGGAAAAGGAATCTCCCCAAGCTGCTTTAACTAAACAGTGAAAATTCAGGACAGGGGAGATGCTTGTTAAAAAGAAAAAAAAATAAAAAAGCTTTGTTGAAAACATGCATGAATTTTATGAAAAAAGAAATTGTGTCCTTTTAAAATAAGGCAATACTTGAGCATGGCATTCCCTCTTACCGAAACAAAACTCTTCAATAATTTTAAATCACTAACATATTAAAAAAAAAAATCTTGGCAAAGGGAAACATTTTTTCTTCTTCCTTTTCCTTCTCTCTTTGTCTAGCACATTCCTTCTCTGCCGAATTCACACACTCAGCTCAGCTCAGCTCATCATCAGTCTAGCTAATTACATTACTGTACTTCCCAGCAAATTAAGATCCAAAGCTTGTCACTTTAAAGTAAATTCCCCAAAGAAAGGGATAATGAGGTCACTTAGCATGTTTTGTTCCTCGGGTAATTTCCATAGACTTCCTGCTTTATAAAGCCGGAGATAAGGTAGCCCATGGCTTTCATCTTAGCTTTCCCAAGCATTGTCCGGGGCTCCTAGCATTTCTGGGAAGGAAGGGATTCTCCTGCTGGAGTCTCAGAGGTGAGACCATTTGCCCCAGGGCAGAAAGAGACCAAAGCCAGCTCTGTCCCTATCTGAGCTCAAGCAAAGCTAAGACAGAGACCACTTGGGTGCCTGAGGTTGTATCCACGGTGCTCAGGGATGGAAGCTGTGTCCACACTGCTCAGGGATGGACCCCCAGGGCAAAGTGGTTATGCCCCATTCACAGAGCCCTCAAGCTTAGATTTTCTGTTTACACCATGAGGCCTTCCCATGTCCGAATGACAGGATTGTCACCTTGTGCCATTCAATGTACCTTAAATGGGTGCAAGGCTGCTTGATAGCCCTTTGGAATAGTACTTTGATAGCATGAGGTTGGAGGTAGCTGCAGGAGTGTGGCACGAGGCTATCTGAAGATACAGGGCTAGGACCACCACCTCAGTTCTGCAGCAAGCAGGCTGATTGGTGCCAGGATCACCCTAGCTCAGGCATGCAGAAAGAGACTGAACTGTACCAAGATGTACTGGGAGGGGGAAAGACTTCAACTCTTGTTTTGTGGAGAAGCTCCATCTGTAAAATTTGGTTTGACTCATAATGGAAACAAACCAAACACTGTCTGCACTGCAAAAACACCCCAAAGCCCAACAATCTGTTTGGGGTCAACCTACATGTTTGCACTAGCCTCTGATTTCTGCTTTTATTTTGAAAATAGAAGACTAAAGTTTTCCTTTCATGGTTCCCACAGTAAGGTTTTCTTTCTGCCAAATGACATAATTCTTTGGTCATTTTCTGCGTAATGATTTTTTTTCATACCCGTAGTCCCACCTAGGAACTCAGCACTAGCATACCTGTTGTTTCTTACATCTCAGACTAAGCCTAAGTGAAATGAGTGGATGTAATGAGGTACCAGCATGACGGGTGTGGAAGGAGAACAAGGACAACACAGTCATCAAAGGCACAAAAATGCTCTTCTGAAGGTTTATAATTTAAAACAAGAATTCCCTGCAATTATTACCTGATTGTGGTTGATTCCTATCAGACATAGCTTTATTCACTTTGTTATGCTTTCCCCTTTCCAGATCCTCCAGATCCCCTTGGGTATTTGTGGGGTAAAAATTCACCCCCACTTGGCTCCCATTCATGAATCTGCATCCTAAAATCTGGGGCAAGAGGCTGTGCTACATGTCCATCCAACACTTGGCACAGTAGGATTTCCAACCTTTCACTGGTCTGTTATAAATACAGTGCAAGTGCCTTAATGGCATATTGTTCTCATCTGAAGGTGTTGCTCAAGTAACTCAGTTAATCAAGTATGAACCTGAGAGCAATACCTTAGTTCACTTAAGTTACTTTAATCACCTTAGAGTCAGGTCTAAAGCCTGCAGCTGACTCACAGTGCTGGCTGTGACACATAACCAGGGTCAACCTTCAATTTAAAGACCTAATTCTGAATGTATCTAAACAGAAAGATCTCTGTGAAGACCTAGTCCACCAGACCCTCCAAATGCTGGAAGCTGGAAACATATGCTGTGCTTTCTGCAAAGGGCTCCAAGCAAAACAGCTTTCTATTTAATATGAAAAGCTTTCATCTCTCCAGAAAAATAAGAAGCCTTTCCTCAACTCTGCATCTAGCTGACAAAACCAAATATTTTTCACAACTCTACTTCATGTCTGTTAATAGTCTACAAATGACTTGGATGATAAGTCATCAATCAGATTTACTCATTGGACTCTGTGGCTCTTTCTTCTCTGCTCCATCATCGCTGCCCACCTGCAAACTGCTGTTCTACCTCAGGTGGAGCATCTGCCACCCCTCTGATGCGTGTTGTGCCCATTCTCTCAAATGCATCCTGTCTTTCTCCAAAGATGCTGCTTTTCCATGCTCTAACAGATTTGCAGGGGTGGGAGTAGGGTGTAAGTCTGAGTCTTTCAACTCAGGCTCTTAGAAGAAGTCTTCTTTACTCATTAAGAGGACTAACTCTCTTCTAGCTTTTAATTGTAATTAATATGTATGGACCACATCCTTTCTTGCATCTCTCTTTTTGGCTGTGCTGCCTCTTGGTTCTACCTACTGCCTCTACTTGTGCCATCTGAAAATGTGCATCTCTGCCCCTTGAGTGCCCACCAGAACAGGCCAACAGTCTGTGCAGATCCAGTGTAAAGTGTCAAACACCCACCATGCCACGTGCTACTCTGGGCTGGCAGGAAAGGATGGAATCCAGACAGGGACATAGGTGTGGGGAGCTGGGATCGGCTGGGGGATGATTTGCACGCAGAGAGATTGCATCAATTAGCTAATGCAGTGGGCGGCAATCGAGACATTAGGCATTCATTTAGAGGCATGTTTACATATTTGCCATACTGTGAAAGCGCCATGCTGTTGTATGTGTGCACAGAGAGAAAGATCACAAATTGATTCCTAGGATCCGACTTGCTGACCGTCCCACTGAGCCCAGCAAAGCCATACCAGTACAAGCCAGTTCAAGCAGGAGAGGCTCTACAGGCTGTAACAATGGACTCTCAATACATGCCCCCTCCCCCACCCAGCTTCTGAAGCTTGTAGGTGGTTTCACTGAAGTTTTATGACAACAGCTAGGGAGAACGACTTTGGGAACCAACATTGCCCAGCAAGACACAGCCTGCAGCATATTTTTTTTATGGCCAAGAACTCACAGCATTCCTAGCTTCATTTCCTCACTGCTCGCAGCAGTCTGCATTTATGGCAGGGCTGTGCCCCCCGACACCCAGGGCAGAATCGTGGACTCAGACATGGGGAAGTGAATGACCTGGGCTGCAGAGAGATGAAATTTGAAAACCTACATGAATTAAAATAAGGATGAGCTGGGCTAGGTAACAACTGCTATTTTGATCTTACAACCAGCGTCATCGTGAAATCTCCATTGCCTGAGCAGGGCACCAGTGACTTTGAGTGGGTAGTCAGAAGGGCTTCATCAGCATGGGACTGGTATCATGGACAAGCACAGAGAAACACTGTGGTCTCAAGGCTTCCAGTGCTTGAGCTAACGTGCTTTTGACCAGTTTGGTTATCTCTGCCCAGCACTGCCCTTTGTGATCCTTTTCGTGGGACGATTGCAGAAGTCAGGATCTGCAGATGCATGAGAAACTGCTGTCACTGGCATCACTTACACCAGTTTTCCTGGGCTGGTAGCCAGGGGTACTTTATAATGTAACATTCCTGCTCACATCAAAAGGAAGAAAATATTCTCAAAGAAAGGGATTTGTTCCTGCAAAGTCAGTGAGATTGGTACAGTACCTAATGGCAGGCTATGGCAGTGAGAGTGACTGGTATTGAAAATGCAGCATTTTGCAGGATGAAGTAAAACCTTGCCATTCTGGAAATAGTACAAGAACTTCAGGAAACAGAAACACCTCTCTCAAGGTGGTTGAACATTAACAAAGCCTACATTAGTGGCGGCACTGTGTTGCTGGCAGGAGGGGGGTCTGACGCTGCAATGGTCTTCCAGCCTTCTTCCAGGCTTCTCTTGCATCTTGCTTCAGCTTCACACAGCAGGTGGGCTGCAAATGTCTTTTCTTGCCCTCACTTAGTATGTTTAGGTAAATCTCAGGCCAGCATGGATGCCCACCATGCATGTCAGAAGAAATCTGGATGGAGTACAAATGCTCTCCTGACAGAGGAGATTGCTGTGGCTGAGCTTGGCTTCTCCTGAGCAGGGATTTCTGTGAGTCTCCACATTTTTTTTCACACCAACCTTTACTAAACTTGGCTGTTCCCCAGATATTTTAGACCATTTTTTTCCTAGGAAGTGAGGTTTGGCTTTTCCAGACATGCAAAACCCCGTGAGGTTTTTCCCTTGCTCATTCACAAGCAGTACCATTTGTTGTATGAGTGTATGAGGGAAGAATCAGCTTGTAGAATCATTATTAATTATTTACTAAAGAAAGAAAAAAAACCTTCCCCATCTGGGAACATTTTATTTTATTTGTGGACAGGAGATGATAGGATAATGAATGGCCACTCATTACATGAGAATGCAGGAGTGACAGTGGTATCCCCAATGGTTAGACAAAGGTGCACCAAATGATACAGAACCATTAAAACACACTTATCCATGCAGGGAACCTGGTCACAACCCTTTTTGTGATGTTCCTGTGCTGAATCACATACTGTGGGGAGACAGCCTGGCAGCTACAGCCACCTTGATGGTACTGCCCAAGTAAGGGCAGTTCACCTCTTTATCATAAAAAGTGTGACTCAGTCTGAATGTTCAAAAATTATCTATCCACCCTTAACTTGAGTCTGCCCTCCCTGGATTTTAAGTTCGTAGATAACTTAGTAAAAGCACAAGCCAGCCCAGATGAAACCCTCCTTAGCTCTGTTACACTGCAAAACCCCAGGCTAGCTAAATTTCTCTTCAGGCATCTCAACACATAGCCACTTTTTGCACAGTATTTTTGCATAACAATGCTTGGGAAATGGCTTTGCTTCTGTCACAGAAGCATGGAGGGACCACAGTCAGTGGCTTCACCTAGATTTTCTACTGCTGTAAATAGTTGCAGGCCTATTTCACCACCTGAGATACATATTTCTTCCTTTACACTCACCTTCAACCTCGTCACACCATGAGAGCTCACATCAGAGAGTTAAACCAGCCAACCCCAGGCAGAAGCATCTTGTAGCCAAGCATCCTCTGGCTGCTGTTGGGATAACAGCAATTTGCCATATTCTTTCTCTTCTCTCGCCTGTAATTATGCATTAGTCACTGGTCATCTATTCTCTTTAGACCTATAATCCAGCAACCTTTCCGGTCCTGTCACCTACAAGTATTTATTTGTTTGCACAGTTAGGAAGACTTAAAGTTCTTTTTCTGCTCTTTTAGGAAGACACAAAACTGCAGGCAATTTAGCTGGTGACATAACACTGATGAAGTGCATTGCTTGGAAAAAAATCCATGGGTGCTTTAAGTGTTAACCATATGGGCATGACAGTAAACATGCTCTGAAAGCCTTGGGAAATATTAAATGTATGCAGATCTTCAGAGGAGGGAAGGCAGCAAGGCACCTGTGACTCAGTGCAGGCAGAGATTCCACTTCGTGTTGTACATGTAGTGATGTCCATCTCTGACATATTTAACAAGATATAAAGTTGTAGTGTCCTATATGGTCACTAAATGGTCTTCTGTAAGCAACTATGTGTATTTGACTTTGGCACCTTTCTAGCAGTGTGGAAAGTGTTTGTAAGGAACCATAAAAAGTCATTACATATGCAGAACAATTGAACCTCCTCAGCATCTGTGGTAGGAAACACATCTGTCTTCTGTCCCTTTCTTTCCTAAATGTCTCCCTGAATCAACTTTTATGGGAGGGTCGTAAATATCCCTTTCTATTCGAATCCAGGAGTTAACAATACCCCCTGTGACCATAAACACAAGATGTTTCATTGAGGAAAGAGGTGCACTCAAGTAAGCAGAGATCTTTGTGACAGTTGCTGCCAGTATGGTCCCCATGCACCGCTAATCACATTAGTGGGAGAGCACGGAGGTGGCCATCAGACAGCACAAGAAAGAGGGGGAGAAAAGCAAGACTAATCTTGTTAAAAGGGAAGCAAAGATAGACGCTACTTTTACACAGAAGCTTATAACGTCCCCATTTTCCCAGGGCTGGAATCACCTGGATGCTCTCCCAGCAGCGTGTCCACTGCCATCGTGTAAGCAAACAGCCCTGCATCTCACTTGTGTTTACTGAGGGCTGATTTTCCTTATGGCACTTTGCCTGCCATGTTCTTTTGGTTTCTGCACAGGCAACCTTGAATCCATCCTGAAGCAGAGATTTACTCATCTCCAAATGACCTTAATAGCAATAGGAATGTTTTTAACTCCCTGTGTGTGTTCCTTTTCCAACAGAGGAAGACTCACAATTTTTGACAGATTAAACAAGCGTCTAATCTAAATGATGTTTCATCATTCTCCCCTGGGGAGGCAATGTCAGAGGTTTGAATGCATCCTCCTCCCTGAATGAAGTCTTTTGCTCTCCGACTGCACAAGGATGACATACAAATCCCAGCTATGTGGCTATCACATGCTTTTCTTACCCAGGGAGACCCAAAACACACACACACACACACACACACACACCCCCGCAGGCTGGGAACGAAGGATTAGCCAAGCAGTCGCTACATGACCTCTGAAGGTCCCCATGGTAGGATCTTATTCTCAGAGTGCTCAGCCTTGCTGTGCTGCAAGCCATGATGCAGAGGCATTGCTCCAAGCCAGCACTGGAGAGCTTCCCAGATACTTCTGCACCTGGAGAGCAAGATTGTCCCACCTCCCACCATTCCTCACTATGAACCTCCCATAGCTGTTTCAGTGGGCCCCCTTTCACAGAATTTAATGCTGGAAGGGAAAACAACATCTTGTTACCTGAAAGGAGCCTTAGCCCACTTTTCTACACATGACTATTTAATCAGTATCATACTACAGTGCTGAGGATGGAAAAACAAAGAACTTGCGTCAGTAATGGGGTGTCTGCTGCTGTGTGCGCTGGTGCCTTAGCAATTAATCAAATGCAGTAGGGGAGGGACATCCAGCAGATGGGCAGGAGAAATCCCTGACGGAAAATCTCATTTCTTGTTGCACTGAGTGGTGGGGTGGGGGAGAAAATGAAGAAGCAGATGGAAGTCTGGCATCAAGGACAGTAGCGATGGCTTCATAGCTGAGACTGTGCCCAGCCAGAGAGGCTGGAGATCAGCCACTCATTGCCTTCACATTTCATCAAGTTTTTAAATACAGAATGAAAAAAAACAGGCTCTTGATGCTAAAATGAAGATTGGGTTCTGCCCAGGGCAGAGAGTTGGAAGATGGGTGGGGTTACATATGCTGGGGGATAGGGCAAAGAGGGACCTGGAAGGAGAAGAAAGAAAAGCCAGAAACATTTGAAGGGGAAGCCTATTTTCTCACCATCAGTGCCTCTAATGAGAAGGAAACAGATGAAGGAATGAGAAATTTGGTACTGCAGAAGGCCAGTGTTTAAGCCTGTGCAAGACCTTTGCAGGCTGTAGGCGACATCCCCAGTGCATGGATTGCTGTCTACATGCTGCATTTCAACTCCAAAGGCAACAGGCAACCCAAATCCTTACCTCTCTCTCCTCTTCTGTAGGTGCACAGTCTGGATTACTGTTATTACCATTGTTATTGTTATTACCATTGCTACTATTTGTAGCAGTAGTACTAGTATTAGTGTTATTGTTAACTCCTGATTTTGTTAAGAATCTGGACCTTTGTCACATACAGGTAAAAAAAAATAGTCTGTGCTTTTCCTTAAAGACAGAAAACACCTTGTTTTTTTCTCTTGAGGATATCTGTGTGGCCCTCAGATATAATTCATTCATATCCTTTGCTGAGCCAACATATTGATCCTTTGCCTGGGCTCTGACCCCTCCATGCCTTCTCTGTTTATAGAGTTATCTTAACCATTCCTGCCGCCCCATGACTGTTCAGGGGTAGCAAACAGTTCAGACAAAATTGATTTGGCAGATGCAAGGAAAGACGTCATGAAGAAACCCAGGGCATAAGGCCATTCACAGTCTCTCTGCCATCACGTAAGCTGGCTGAGGGTTGGTTCGGCATTAACTGGCTCCTTAGGTGGGTTCTCATAACAAGCAATGATGAGTGGTTCTGAGCATCAGTCACTAAGTGCAAACTGAGGTGTTGTTACAGTTATTGTCATTATTGCTTTTGTGCAATGAGTTGGATAAACCCAAAATCCACCATCCTCCTTTGGCACACTCACAGGATTTGAAAGCCAGACAAATTATGCAGACCATCCAGCCTCACATGCATGTTACAGCTCAAAGCCTCTTTGCTTTAGTTTCAGCTTTAGACCCCTGGTTTCATGCAAGTGCACAAGTGTCTGAAACTGGAACAAGAGTCTTCTCAGTATTCATCAAAATCTCCATCAGGGCTGCTACCAGGTCTGCAAGGTCTTTTCAGAACAAATGCTCTCTACAAGGGTAAATGCTGTATCCTCCCCTTTTTTAAACCATAGATAGAGCCAAGTACCCAAAAGTTATATTAAAATAACTGCTTGAGAGCCTAGTCCCTGTTCTTTGTTCCCTAGCCCTGCAGACCATATTCAGAGGATTATGGATCCACACAAGAATCCCCCCACTTCTCTCGGGGAACTGACTTCAGCTCAAGGCTACCATGACAGGTTCATACCCAGGCATCCTGCTTGGCCTCCTAAAATGTCACTTTTGCTTCCTGCAGAGTGCCCTGAATTCAACCAAAGGGGTGAGACCATGATCTGTGGCTTCCCTTTGCAAAGGAAGAGGAATGTTTAATGTCCAGGAATCACTGTGTTCAGCATGGTGGTGCCCTGTTCTTGGCTTGGCTCCTTTGCCTGCCCTTTCCTGAAGTGTATGGGACCATAATTCTGACCATGCTGTGCTCAGAAGAGGCAGCAGGGAATGTTGGAGGAGGAAAATGCACAGTGCACCCACAGATCACAGGCAATGGCCTCAGTCCACTTACAAACAGCTGAACCTGTCAGAACAGCATAAACCTATAAATTGGCAAACACTAAATAAATTAAAAAAGAACACCCTCAAACTCATGTTTTGACCACTGAGGATGACCATAGCTTCAGGCATCATTAACTGAGGGCTCAATTCCCTCCCAGCAGCTGCAGACAACTATTTACTCTCCAGGTCTTAATCAGCACAGGCACTCAAGGGGACACAGCTGCCACAGGCAGGTGGGCAGGGCTGGTGGCAAAGCTGCTGACCAGCGTGAGGTTTGCTGGAGTGACTCAGGGACTGGTTACTTGCTGGTTGGCCTGGTGGGTGGGACACTATGAGACATCAGAGATACTGTGCGGTATCACAGCACAGGTAACTAAAGGGCTTGATTCTGCATCTGTTGAAGTCAGTGGAAGAGTATCTTTAACATCCAAGCCCATCAGCACAGTTGCCTTGCAATATAAAGGCTTCACCCTGTATTACTACAACCCAGGAAACTTTTGGGAACCAACTTCCTGGGCTGTGGGATTGGACCCGGATTCCTGCGGTGGCAGAGCCTCTGCTTGCAGCAGGTGCACAGGAGAGATGGGGTAAACCACGAAGCTGTTGGCTGTATTCTGTTCATCTGGGGGGGTTGGCATGCACGCAAGAGCAGTGCCCGAATAATTTACCCCAATGGGTTTGATTCACTCACTGCATTACCCGAGTGATACTGGTGTTACTCTGCAAAAGCAATACTGCAGAGAAAAGGAGCAGTGACTCCAGCAGGCTGTCCTTAATCTCTTGTTTACATGATACATGATGAGCCTCTTTTGGGGTTGCTACAAAAATGCATTTGAGAAGAATTAAAAATAAGGACCAATACAGTTCAACAGACTGTTCAACACTGAATCATATAATGCTTCCCAAATGGTGCGTGGGGAATGCACATTAACTCGGGAACGGGGTACACTGTGATTTTCCTGCAATATTGTAGCAGTCAAAATCTTAAAGTTTAATTAACTACATTTAGTTTATTTCTCTCTTTTAGCCAATATTTACCAATGTTTACTAGTTGTCTGAAAGCAAATTAATTGCATGAAAGACATACTATGTTTCAGACTTTAACATGCTTTGGAAAGTGACTTCTCTCTTTCATGATCCCTCAATGGATCAAGCACCTGACAGTGAACATTGAACAAAGACATCACATTTCAAAGACAAAGCTCATCATGGACCCAGCCCCTTGGGCTGCCACATGCCTTCACTTCCCAGAGAAGCTATTTGATGCTCTGTGAAAGACACTCAGACCATGTCAGGGGGTCCTGTTTCTGCAGTATCTAGAAGTAAGAGCCTAACTTCAAACTTAAGCGTAAATCCATAGGCCTGTTGCAGGGGTCTGGAACTAGACGATCTTTAAGGTCCCTTCCAACCCAAACTATTCTATGACTCTATGGGCTGACACTTACTAACTAGTAAATATTTGAAACACCTGAGCATGTCACTTCTGGGGGTTCAAGTACAGATGAGAAAATATAGAATAATAAATATATGAGAAAAGTAAAGAGGTATTTGAAGTGCAATGTAGTCATGTCTCTGCATTACCTTTAGTTGTCATCTATACCAACACCAGGGAAAAGCCATCAGTTGTGGAACTGTTCACGGTGACTAAGACACAGATACGTGGAACTGTAACTCCAGTCATCTAAGGTTCTTCCCTGTAAGTTTGGGGATTGTTCCTTGACCAGAAGCTGAGGATGTCTCCTGTGAAAATCCCAGTGTCCAATCTCCTTTTTGTGCTTTGCGATAGAACTCAGCTGCCACCCACCATGTGTCAAAGTTCCCTTTCCCATGTTGTGGGGTTGGGTTTCCATGGAGGATGTCCCAAATGTCAGGATCAAACTTGGCTTCCTAGCATACTCTAACTTGCTCTCAGAAGAAATCCAGACATGCAGAGAGGGAAGTCGTGCTGCATGTTGTGGCTGAGCACTGCAATGTGATCTGCTCAGCACTGCTTGCAGCTCATGGCCTGGGTGAAGCAGCTTTTCTTGTGTCACCAGCTGAAATTGTCTCTGCTCTTCTGGGGATGTGGGGCTGGAAAGAGGTCTTTCTCTACAGCTCCCAGGATGGAGAGATGCCTGGGAATAGATACACAGACACTACTATGCACCTAGTGTGTCATCTGAGCTGGATTTTTAAATGGTATGGGAAGGTGCTGTGTTTGATTCCAATGTGTCTAATGGAAATCAATGTCATTAAAGCAGGAGCACTGGTCTGTTTTCTCACTGATTCTCAGCACCAATCAGTCACAGCAGGCTGCCATCATCTCATTTACTGTCCAGTTGGCAATATCCAGCCCCTGCACTTTTTAAGTTCTCATATAAAAGAGAGAAAGCAGGCTCCTGCCAGCCCTAAACAGTATGTCTATACTTGCTTAGTAGCAACTATATACAAATAGCTTAGTGTTCCATCATCTACCGCCCTCTCTTATAAAGCATATTCCTAGACTGTCCTTAGAAGACGACCCAAGCACTACTGTATTTGTTCTGTTACACAGGAAATCAAATAGACACCATCCTATATTTAGAAGGGCTTTTGCACCTCTTCTTGCATTCAGATTGGTGTTTTTTATCTTTAAAGCATCAGATCTGAGAACGATACAGTTTGTTAAGTGGATATATCAGATTTTGGAAGGAGGGAGGTGGTATATCTTGAATTTTAACCTTAACTCCCTACAGACTGAAACTCCTCTGTTCTGTCTTTGCTTCATTTTGGTACCAACCATAAGTTTTTAAGTGAGGATAACTTTGGAAGCTTGAAAACTCTGTCAAATTAGATTGGACAAATCTAGGTATAGCAACTACAATTCTTCACCTGCTGAAAACCAAAGAAAGTTTCCCCGCATTCAGCAAGCTGCATAATAAAAATGTAACCACGCTTGTTCACTGCTACAGATGGACAGATGAGCATATGTATCGCCCTTGTGGTTTTTCTGAAACAACCTTTGATAACCGTTGTCTTTTAAAGGCATCACTTGTACAAAACCAATGCAATAATTAAAAATTCCATTATTTCTGATATTTTCTGTCTTTACACTTAGGTGATAAAAGTTAGCTGGTACTTCTGTGGTCATCAAAGCAATTTACTGGACTTCAGTTATTCTGTCATTAACATCCACAAACCAGAACTAACAACCTTTCCTTTATTACAAAAGAATACATCTTTATTTTTCAAAAATGAGTGAAAAATATTTCTTTCCTTTCCATTACAGAGGTGGGTCCTATTCATTTTCAAATTGGAAGCTTGTGGTATGCATTTTAAGTTCTTTGCAGTTATGCTGTAAGAAAACACCGATGTTGTACAGTTTCCATGTACTCTTTTGAACAGCATCTACAGCCTTGAGGACAACAAGCTTAAAACTTTGCCAGTTACTATTGTGAAGGATTTCTTGTATGAAGATCTCATCTCCCATTTATTAATATACAATTATTATCAATTATATTTGTATGTCATTTAGCCAGCTGCTGTTCAGACACATAAGTAAGAGATGTGCCTTGTCCATGTGGATTAGATCACCAAGGTTGCTCAGTAAATATAATTCTCCTAAAGATTATGCAAACAGCTCATGTTTCACATTGTACTTCCTTAGTTCTTCATCCTCCTTTTCTGGATTCATTGGCTCATCTTAATGCCTTTCTAGGCTAATGTGACTATCCCCATGTTCCCCAGCTTTCTTCACTATAGACTATTGTGATGAACTGAATTGTTGCATCAAAGAAAGTCCCAGTCTGATAAGAAGTGATAACACAATAAGCAGATTTTGTGCCTCCTTCATAGATATAGTCTTAAATTATGATTGGNGTTTTGTGCCTCCTTCATAGATTGCTTGATCTAACTGATATAGTCTTAAATTATGATTGGCTCTGCTTCCCTCACGTGGTCACTTGGTTATTAAGTCTCTATGGCTCTCTATCAACCTCACAGACCAGCATAGTCAGAAGACAGGGATAATAAAGACAGACAGTGATCACTCTTACAGTCAAATTCAAACTTCTTTAAAAAGACACCAACATGTATTGAAAATAATGGCCATAGACAGGGGAATGTACTATCTGTTTCACAGAAGTATATTAATTGGAAAAGCACCAAATCAGAGTTTTCCAGAGGAGATAACCTTTCAGTAGAGCAAGAGATGTGACATGACCCTTTATGTAATCTCACTGTGCTGCTTCTAAAACGTCCTTTGTTGATAGATTTAGGTATGTGAGCCAGAGTAAGTCCTTAGTAAAATGCTTCTGCCCTGAGGGCCTCAGGTAAGTTTGTGCTACAAGCTGCAAGCCTCTACAAGTTATCGACCTGTGTTGAGAGCCAACTGGATCACCTGCAGATGTTGGCTGTGGTGGTAGATGCTTGCCCAAAGGGAACTGGGCTAAAATTACTCAGCTGTCATCAGATAGCAAAAATTATCCTTCTTTGTTGATCCCAGCTGCTTTTAGTCATGAGTATCCAGTGAGAAATGGCTCTAGATTCCATCTCCAGCTTCATCTGACCTGTCTAGCTCAGCCATTCTCATTTAATAAGGGCAAAGTTGCCATGGTTTCTTCCTGGCATTGGATGATCGGTGCAGAAAAAAAGCAATTCTCATTTTGCTCTTGGCACACATACTTGAGCTCAGCCAGACTCTTAGCACAGTGCCACAGACTGCTGCCCTTACCTGAGAACTCCTTGCATCTGGGTCTGTGCCAAACACCACATCCTCACCTCTCAATGGATCACAGTCAGAGGAGGCCTCTGAGGTATCCTTGTCCATTTAAAAACAGTTCAGATTAATACTCTTGAACCTGGACGTGACCATGGAGTTGACTGGGGACATGAATCACAAATGTAACAGCTTTGCACCTGACTGCTATTAAGGAAATGGGGATGTGTCCCTGGACAAGGATAAGCCAAGAAAAACATCTCAAGCTGTTGCAGATGAAGTAAAATACCATTACTGTGCAAACTTTTAGTGTGTGATTGATGTATTACATTCTTTACTCATGCAGTGCCTGCTTAAATGACTGCAGATTGTATCAAGCCTGCACACAGGGTGGAGTTGCTGCAGGCACTTTCTGCAAAGAGAACCGTGTGCTGCCTTCATTCCCTCTGAAGTTTAAAGGCAACTTTCACCAGCCCTCTCCAGTTAAAAGGCAGTGGATATCTCCTGTGACAGGAGGCTCGGAGCAAGGAAGATAACGTGTCCTGGGAAGATTCATTGGGTATTTACTGTACGGAATGTTGGATTTCCCACACCTGCCCAAAAGCCATTCCTGCCCTTGAAGATCTCCTCCAAACACTCATCTACCAGGGCACCTGCTTTTGCTTTCTGAGGAACCTGGGACCAGCTGGATTAGTTGCTACCAGCATGAAACCATGGACATTGTAATAAAGTGCTTTCTTATTTTAAGGAACAACTCGACCTTGATGAAGACTAGGTTTTTAAATGCATTTTAAAGAAACTTTGTGAGCTGGTCTGAGTATCTGGCAGCCCTGGTTGGGATCAGAAGATCATGGGTGCATATTGCAGGTGTACTTGCCCCTAAGAACAGAAGAAGCAGTAAGTGTGGACCTCAGTCATCAAACACAACTGTTTCTGAGGAATTACAGTCTTCAAGTTAGAGCATGGAATGGGGACTTAAGAGATGAAAGTGTTGTCGTTGGCTCTACTCCAGATTCTCTCTGACACCTTCAGCAGGCCTTTTACAGCTGTTTGCCACTCATTCTAGAGTGTGAATGCGCAAGAGTGATGAGCGAGCCATACCACCTACTCTGCAGAGCTGCAAAACTCTTCTATTGGTGTAGGAACAAAGATGTAATGGCACCTTTAGTGAGCAGTCTGAAGAAAACTTAATTTCTTGCCATAGATGGTGATCAATGCTCTGACTCTCTAGGGGCCCCAGGAAGTTTCTCAGGAATGTATGTCAGATAGTGAAAGATGGAGGTGAAAAGCCCTTGGTGGTTGTCTTTGACCTCTACATTTATCTGTATATTCCCACACACACATATCCATGACATTTTTTTCTCTTCAGGAGTTGTATGAAGAAGACAACACTTGTCTGGAGCCAGTGACACTCTTTGGTGACTCAGCCCTTCTCTTGCCATTGGATCAAAGTGATCAATATTAGTCAAAGATTGAATCTCAGCCTGAAGTCCTGGCAGACACAAATGAGACTGGAAAGTCAGTTTTGGAGCCAAGCTCCTGTGTGCAAAGCAAGAAGTGTGAGAGCAATGAGGGCCCCAGGACATACCTACTTCAGCATTTCCACACCCCTCATGGTGACACTGACACCTCCACATGCAGGATCCATGCTCAAAGTGCCTTCTTATGGACACCAGAGCTCTATCTAACTCCCCCGAGCCTGGGTTCTGCAAAAGATGTCCACAGGCCCTGGAAGCCACCAAATCTCCAGGTTGTTACAGACAGCCCTGGCTCATCAGAGCCCAGGCGTCCAGGCTGCCTCATCACCTGCAAGACCAGCTGGCAGCATCTTACAGTTACATGTGACAGACTTGGGCCTAGACATCACTGAAATGAGTGCATTTTGCAGAATATTTTGACTTATGCAGATTTACTTATGCAGACTTACGCAGTAATGGGCCCCTCACCACAAGGAGGATGTTGAGGCTCTGGAGTGAGCCCAGAGAATAACAATGGAGCTGGTGAAGGGGTTGGAGAACAGGCCTTATGAGGATCGGCTGAGAGAGCTGGGATTGTTTAGACTGGAGAAGAGGAGACTGAGAGGAGACCTTAGTGCTCTCTACAACTACCTGAAAGGAGGTTGTGGAGAGGAGGGTTCTGGCCTCTTCTCCCAAGTGACAGGGGACAGGACAAAAGGGAATGGCCTCAAGCTGTGCTAGGGGAGATTTAGGCTGGTCATTAGGAAAAAAAATTTCCCAGAAAGGGTCATTGGGCACGGGAACAGGCTACCCAGGAAGGTGGTTAATTCACCTTCCCTGGAGGTGTTTAAG
>WAAB01006971.1:0-11284 GCA_013389865.1 Piaya cayana
ACAATCCAGCTCAGTGGTATCCAGTGGTATTTAA
Source organism: Piaya cayana (assembly GCA_013389865.1). NCBI lineage: Eukaryota > Metazoa > Chordata > Aves > Cuculiformes > Coccyzidae > Piaya > Piaya cayana. Next base: position 35 of record WAAB01006971.1, read on the forward strand.
ACCATGGATTGCTTCAACCCAAGTGTAGGACCTTGCCCTTGGCCTTATTGAACCTCATGATGTTCACATGGGCTCATATCTCCAGTTTGTGCAGGCCCCTCTGGACAGGGCACTCACTCAGGGCTCTCCCTGTGCACTTGACTTGGGAAAAAGCCTCTGCCTTCAGCCATCTCCCTCACTGGCTAGCTGGACACAAGGTTGCTGGTAGCTGGTAGTGCTCAACTCCAGCACCTATGGCTCATGTTTCTTGACTCAGGCATGTTAGAGATCTAAGCTTTAGAAGTGGTCTTCACTGCCAGTATTAAAACTTGATGGGGTTGGTGGCAGTTTTGTGCTGATGCAAAGGGAACTTGAGCAGGACTGGTGGCCCTTTTTTCAGGCAAAGAACATGTGCAATATAGAAGGAGAAGACAGACAAAAGTTTCTTGGTCTGATGGATGGACCATAGGTAGCATCCAGGAAGAGTCCTGGATCCAGGGAATATCAGAGGAGGATCTTTTTCTGAGGATCCTCTTATACTATTGGTTAAAGAAGGTGGATGTGGAAGTAGGCAGTCCCTCAGGGGAGTAAAGGGTGGGTGTTGTGGAAGGTAAATAAGTTCTTGAGGGGTTGGAGTGGCTGCATAGCCTGGGTGATCTCCATTTCTGTAGAGGGGGGAGATAATATATGGGGAAACGTGATGAGAAGAAGTGAGGAGAACAATCTATGAAAAGGGAGGGTGGAAAGGAGAACAAATGAGAACTAATTTAACAGAAAATCAAGATGTCAAGAACAGAATTAATCAGGAGACAGGGTTAATTAATTAATATGTCTTTAAACTATCACAGCTGCATCAACGCCACACATTAATCAAAGCAGTAAGACTACTGAAGAAAAGATGCTATTGAATTGTACCTACATCTCTCTTAGATGCCTGGAAAAGAGGGTGAGGAAAACAGAATTGCTCTGTTTCAACCAAGTTGATGCTACCAAAATGTTGTGGGGAGAATCTCAAACTTATCATGTTATAATTACTCATTATGCTTTATCTTAGAAGTACAAAGTGGGCAAGAAGAGCAAGTTTGGAGTAGCAGTGTCTGTTTCTTATACACTGGCAGCTTTTAGCAAGTGACCTAACTGATGGGCTAATAAAGCCCTAGGAGATGCTGTTGACATGACATCCATGTAGAACATTGACACCAGCCTTCAGAAACTAAAGAAGGGATAAAATGAACCCATCCTATCTCTTCCAGAAATTACTGGCTTGCCTAGTAAGGTGTTGATCTAACACTACTCCTTAGTTACTGGCTGAGGCAACCAGGCTGGCATAGACTGATATGGGTTAGGGACCACATGCAGAAGGATGTCTGCTGGAAGAAAGATGGAGGGGTGACATCCAGCAGAAAAGCAATGTCAGGCACTAGGACAAGTCTGACTGGTGGCTGCTGCATCTGTTTGCCAATTTTGCTAATTACATTAAAGATGGAAACCTGGTTTACCAGCTGGTTAATAGAGTACAGTCTATAAGATGGACACAGGAGCTTCACCCCAGTGGAATCATCTCTGTGTCAGCTGCCTAATTGCTTCATTCTCCTTCTTGCTATTGAATAGAGAGAGCAACACCACCAGATTTTAACTCCTATTTCAGTATGGGCCAAATCTGCTGCTACCTGTGTTGCTGGTGACTACACAAGAGGCACATGCAGTTAGCTCAGACCAAGCAACTCATCTTCCCATAGGCAAGGTCAAAGAAGGTGACTCTCACCCTTGGATTTTCCATCTGGCATTTGACCGATTAGGCATTGACAGATACCTCATTGCGGGTTTGTCATTAGCTCCAAGTGTTTCTGTACATTTCCCAAGGGAACTGGGCTGGTAGGGCTGATGCTGTGAGATATTTCCTTCAATGACCTGGAAATGGATATAAGTGTTCATACATCGTTCTAGAGAGATTAAGCAAATATCAATGAGAGCCAGGAGTGCAGAGCAGTCAGGAGTGCTTTGTGAAAACATTAAACCCCATTAAAACCTATGTGCTTGCTGTAGTTGAAGTTGGAGATGGAGGAATGAAGAGATTAGGCAATTCCCTCAGAGTGAAATATGAGAGAACGGAGTGGGAAGCATTTATCAATATGGATAACTTAGAAATTGAAGATTAAAGAAAAAATTTATGAAGGAAGCAAAAGGACAGTGGAGGAAAGCCATGGATGGTGGTGTTAAAGAGGGATCAACTTTTGCCAGGATTTAAAACAAAAGAAAGATACAACTATCAGTGGGTTTGACATCTTTCTCTTTGGAATGGTGATGTGCAGAAACCAAAGGCATTGGTTCTTTATGTGTGTCCTGAACTTGGGACAAATTAGGTGGTAAATTCTTGTTCTGTGATGCTATCAGAGCAAACTGCACCACTGCAAGCACAGCAGAAGTATTGACAGCCCATGGGAAGAGTGAGGAATAAGAATTATGGTTTTTAATAGAGGTGGCACTTCTGAAGAACTGCTGCTTCAACATTAGGTGAAGCTATATATATGTATATTCATTCTTTCCCCCACCCCCCCATCACTGTAAATTTCTGACTCAAGATGGGAGGTTTTGCTGTGCTCTTCTTCTGCCAGAGCTATTGGTCTCCAAGCAGGCATCAACGTGGGGTGGTCCCCTGACCTCAGCTGTGCAGGAGGTCAAGCTAAGGAATCACAAAGGCCCTAAAATCTATGAATAAGTGCAATTCTTTAGGAGTCAGTGCTCCTGTTTTATAGCAATCTGGTGAGGGGCCTTAAGTGTAATTTCCATGCAGTTTAAGTACATCCTATCTGGAGTTGCAGGGTGAGGGGAGATTTGACCCAGAGTCATGTTGTGAAGCTCTATAAGATTTGCAAACTGCCCTAAACTGGCCTGTTTGAGTCTGGTATCCTGGGTACTGAACCAGCAACTCCTGATGCTTCAGAGAAGGAATAAAAAGAGTAAAAGCAGCTCTTTCCTTAATGCATCCAGCAGTGATTCATGTGGAGAGGATGGAGGGGGGTAGAAGCCAGCTCTCTGACCACTGCAGGTGATCAGCTTGAGAGGTGTGATTACCTCTCCCATGTTCATATCCAGGCTACAAACATTTATTAATGGTCATAAAATATCCTGCCTGCTTTTTAAATCCAACCAGCAATGTATGACTTGACCACCATAAAGTTTGTCTCAAAACCACCACAAAAGGTTTGAATTACTCCTGGTGGCAATAAAACCATTCTTTTGGCTAAGGCTTGGCTTTATTGTTAGCTTTTATTTTTCTCAGCCTCCCTTCCTACCAGCAAGACATAAACAATGGAGGCTGAGTTGTCCCCCACCCCTTCGCACCTACATTAATAAGATCCAGGAACCAGCTAAAGGAATGAGACAGGAGCAGCGCATTCACAGAGGTGACTGCTTAGTGATAAGCACAATTTGCATGGTGTTAAAGAAGCTGTTGCTTAGAGAGAGTCTTCCTCTTCATTGCTACCCAGATGGGTGCAGCCATGTAAAAATGTTAGCCTGAAAAGATTTTATTTATTTATCTATCTATTTATTTGCTTATTTATGCCATGGATTAGCCCAGGCCAACAAAGTAATTTTTATTCGGAGGTGATCTGATCAAATTATCTTTCTATTCAAAGTGAATTAAACTATATTAACTTATAGCCACTTTCAGACAAGAGCGTCTGCACAAGAGTTGAATGCAATTTAACATGTCCACCATAAATGTTCTTCTAAAAATAATTCAGAAGAACTTCTGTCTTTTGACACAGACCTTTATGGAATTAAGCATCTTAATGTTAAGGGGCAGATTAGTGCCAAACATCTCCATTGAATTCTTCCGATAAATCAGTTTTGTGTTTTATTGTGTGAAGTTAGTAGCAACTTGGTCATCTTCTGTCTTGAATGGAACTACATGAGATACAATCAGCACAAACAGGAGCGTGTGAATCAGGCCTGAAGTCCTGACAGTGTGGGAAAGATTACAGGCATGTCGACCTTGGTGTGGATGCAGTGGTGCAAGCCATTGGGATGCTGCAGTGGTGAGAACCTTATTTAAGAACCTTATTGAGCTGCAATGCACCTGCAAGATGGGTTTATTTGACATCTATACTGTCATTCTATAGCAAATTTCTTTCTGTGGTAAAGTTGAGAGGTGGCCTGGTGGGATCTCAGTGAGCAGGAACCACAGTGTGTTCAGTTCCTGGCCCATCTTCTTCAGAGGTGAGAGTCCTACACCTACAATTCCAAAGGTCTTTTCATAGGAGACAGCCTACCCCTGCAAGCACATTCCTACAAATGATTCAGTACGTGAAGAATGGGAAATGGTTGGATTTTGTAAGCAAGTAGAGCCCAGCCAGTGGATTTTAATTTTGGCATTCATTCCTCTTGAACTCCTGGTCCACCTTCCAGGCAATGCAAAGGGTGATTTCCTCAGTTCTTCACATGAACCTGGGTGTGATTGTGGACCCAAAAAAGGTGTGAAAGTAACCTGGATGCTCTGTGACTTTGCTCACTTAATATTCTGTGTGTGACTCTCAGAGATCTCTGTGTCTGCTGAACACTCCCCACCTTGCCGCCAAAGTTGTCATTTCTGTTGAGGTAAGATAGTTAAAATGGAGCAAGAAACTTTTGCTGTCCTTATTGTTAGTTCTCACTTGATTCTGTTTCCTTGAAGAGAATGTGGAACAAGCTGGTGTAAAAGACGGCAGAAAAAAAAAATCAAAGAGAGAAAATGTGGCATCTGTAAGCAAACCCAATGGGAAGGCAGGCCCTGGGGGTCCCAGCAGCCTTGAAGCAACATGGGGCTGGGGAAGATCATAGAGTCATAGAATGCTTTGGTTTCAAAGGGACCACAAAAGCCATCCAACCCAGCCACTCTGGAAGTGAGCAGGGATATATTCAACCAAGCTAAGATTGCTCAGAGCTCCATCTGACCTGGCATTGAATGTTTCCAGGAGTGGGGCAGCCACCACCCCTCTGGGCAACCTGGGTCAGTCTTTTATCACCCTCAATGTGAAGGATTTCTTCCTGATATCTAGTCTAAAGTTCTCTTCTTTTAGTTTAAAACCATTCCCCCTTGTCCTATTGCTACAGGTCCTGCTAAAAGGATTTTAAACATCTTTCTTGTCAGCCGCCTTTAAATACTGGAGGGTAATGCAGCAGGGTTGAGCAGTTGTCTGTTGGGATGACTGCTCACAGCAACACTGCAAAACCTGCAGTCTTGGTCAGGGAAACCAAACAATTTGTTAGAAGATGGCAAAAGACAGGAAAGGAAATTGTGTGATAACTAAAGAAGAGGAAAAAGGAGTCATGAGGAAGGTATGAAAAGCAGTGATCTGAATTTTGCATTCCAGCTAGTTCAAGATGGGGCCTGAACTGTGGGAAATGAAGGGTCTTTGGGGGTCTTTTCATTGCCTCAGGCCAATCATGTCAGCTCTTTCAGGCTACCCATGTTACTGGGTCAGCATCAAATTAGGGACCTCCAAAATGACATGATAGTGCACCTCGTTATTCCCTTCTCCGTGTCTCATCATTGCTGTGTGACAGGTTGGGCCACTGATAGCCACTCCCACGCTCCTCTGATATACTAGATGCCTCAACACAGCTCTTAGGTGGTGTCGAAGGGTCTTTGGGTTCACATAGTTTCCTTGGCTTTATCGCTGCCTGACTTTTGTAAACAGTTGTGTGGGGCAGGCAAAGCCAGACGTGGACAAAGAACACTCCCAGATGAACATGAGTAACTCTTGAACAGCTCTAGATAATGGCTGAGAGGATGTTGCAGAGTCATGGCTTCTCTTCAGTGGGGGCCTTCCTCTCCCTTGCCCAGCAGAGAGTTGTCCTGGCTCCCAGAAACCTGTGTGAGGGAGGGGGGAGAGGGCAGAGTAGTGGGATTTGCACTACAGTGCGCTAGCTAGAATGAGTTATGGGAATCCTTAAAACCTCCTAAGAAAGGGCAGTTAAAGCTGAACTGAAAATTAAACACCAAGCTGGTACAAGCCACCTCACCTATAAATCCAGTCCTGGTGCAATTTATTCCTGTACCATGCTTACTACACGAATGGAGATTTATGGCAGCTGAATTTTTGCATCCCTTTCTGCCAACAACATCTGTGAGGCTTTACAAACCAGCCTGTGCCAAGGATGCTCTTTCAAATCTCCACCAGCCCACGGCTGACAGCAATGATGGGCAGGGAAGGGGAGAAGAAAACAGCCTGTGAAATACAGAGAGCCCCTTTCTGTGTGTGCTCAGATTGTTTGGATAAAGGCATCTCCTGAAGGGGGAATTTGTTTGGTTTGGACTTCATTGAGTGAAAAGCACTCAGCCCCATGAGTGCTTAGTTATTCTCTTGTCTAGTGTCTCCTCAACAGCCTCCCCTGATAGGGAGGAGGCTTCCTATTTGTGAAAGTGGCCCTGCTTGTTGAGATTCTCCAGTGACTTAAGTTTATTGGTTTTTCCTGAGGTCCAGCCATTTGAATTGCAAACAATGTCCCATCTCTACCTCCTCCCCCTCTTCCCCGGCCAGCACAATGTGCAGAGCTGAAATAAAGCCAAGCAAGGCGGACTCTTGAAGTGGGGAGTGCCATTTCTTTCCGCATGAGCAGGGAGGTGGAAGTTTGCTGCCTTCCGGCCCCACTTATTGATGCAGAGGATGTCTGAAAGGGCAGGGAGGCCATCTCATGGATGATGGTCAGAGATCCTTTTTTCTTTATTTATTTATAACCTCTTCTGCATTAAAGGCCATCCTGAGAGGAGATTAATGCTGGCGGATCCATGTGTGCCTCTCCAACTCTTCACACCGCAGCATCCCAGGAAGGATAAAGGGGATGGGGAGTGGGGTGTGTGCAAGCGTGCTCCAAAATTATCCCATATCGCAGAAAGAGTGAACTTTTGTCATACTCCTGGGACTGACTGAGCTGCTTGGGTCAGTCTGAGCTCAGTTAAACATGCAGAAGGCTGCGTTGCTGCCGTGGAAGATCTGGAGTGCTGTGCATTTAGACCTGCATAACAGCGTACATGAGCACAGTGACATCTGAATAGAAGTAGACCTTGTCTATATCAGTTTTAAGGTCTGATTTCTCCTCTCACGTTGGTTCAGGCAGTGTCTGTGTAGTTCACTGAACTGGGTGGGGTTTTCTCCCTATTTGTGTTGCTAGGAGAGAGGAAGGAAAGTTGTCCCCCAGAGGGGTGCTGCTGCTGTGGGTAGTTAAAAACCATAGTATAAAAGGTAGAAACACCTCACAGATTGTGTTTCACTTATTCGTCTTTTACATCATAGGGTGTTTCTGAAGTTTTACCTCTGCCTGGCTCTGCTCTATTGGAAAAGCACAGAATCTCATCTGCTAGAGCAAATCTTTGAGGTCAGCTGAACACCCATCTGGGTGCCTCAGCACAGTGCTGTGTTGGGGCAGCAGTTACCCAGGGGCAGTTTACAGGCATGAAGAAGATAGGAAACCCCAAAAGAGGCAGATAGGACACTGTTGTGCCCTTCATCCCAGTCCCAGTGCAGAGAATTAGGGGAGGGGAGAAAATGACAAGGGCAAGGAGGCAAAGAGGACAAGGTGGGTCCCAGCAAATGGCTTCACTTGTCTGTGAAGGGGACTAGGGCATCACTGTACCAGCACCCAGTGGCATGGTGCAGGGTCAGCCATGCCCTTCATGAGTGTATGATATATTTGATATGATAAAAGTTGCCTCTGTGATATCCAAGTCAGAACTACAAACATCCAGAGCTGTCAGATTATGCTACAGAGGCTCTCAGCTTTAGCATCTGTTTCCTAATTTTGGCATCATTTGCAGGCGAGGAGGATTTAGATGAACTGGTGGCCTTTCACAGAAAGCTACTGTGAATTTGGTAGCCTTTGCTGCCAAGAGACCCTGGAGAAAGGGCATGGTTGGGCTTTCAGAGGTGAAGGCTTTGGCAGCAGAGGGCAGTGGTGGAGCATGGGGGTCCTGCCCTTTGCTGGGGTCACAACACAGTTCTTTTCTTCTCCCAACTGAGCTTTTGGTCCATCCTCACAGCACATCCTTTCTGAGTGATGGCTATTCATGTGCTACACTCTTTCTATTACAGAATAGCACTTGTTTCATTTTACTGTGAGAGGAAGGCTGGCAGAAGTCTGCTATAAAAGCACAAGACAGAAACCTGGGAGAGCTGTTCTCTCCCTGGCCCCTGGTCTGGTGAATGCCCTCAATCAAATCTCTTTCTACTTTACATTCTTCATGTAGAAAATGGCAATAGGGACCTTGTTCTTTGTAGCAGAGCTGTGTGACACCTGCCAATGAAAAGAGCTTTCTACAGTAGCTGTGTGACAGTTGAAGGAACATTTCCACAGTGCTATAGCAAGGTGTAAGGCAGGGGGAGAATAGACCCAGATACAACCAAAGGGGTGCTGGGATAAGGAGGAGAAATACCCAAGGAGACTGCAGCCCAGGAGCAGTCATCAGCCCTGTAATAAATCATCCTGGGAAACTGATCAAAATTCTATTACTCTTTTTGGGGAATCAAGTCTAGTCTCCATCCTTTAAACAAATCAAAGCAGACCAGCATCAAAAGCTGGTGTCTGAACATCTAGGACGCAATTTGTTGTTCCCCTGACTTGGTTCTTCTGCACCAAAGCAAGCCATCCTGTGGTCCGTAGGGGCTTTGCCTAGCAATCTGATGCCATTACCTGCTTTCCTTTCTGACTTCCTAACAGTGAACACATTTGATCTCATTAAACTTTGCCTTTTTTCAAGAGGGTTGGCTCCTCTAAGGCATCCTTTGCTCAGCAAGTAACCTAAGCTACGATCAGATATGCAGGCTGTCCAGGGTGTGAATTCCTCTTTATCTGATGGTGACACCTTCACCTCATGGCTACTGCAGTTCCTGGGAAAGGCAGCTCTGAGCATTGCCCTGAGCCACAAATCACTGATTCAGACCCATCTTCTCCAGAAGGGAAGAAAATAGAGTAGGTTTCAGTGAGGCAGAGAAGAAAAATTCTTTTGGCAGATTGGCCTTTGTCTCTGTGACAGCCTAATGTGCTGCAGGAGGAAGAAAATGGAAAAATCCTTCTCTGGCAGGGTGGTTTTTCAGTGTAACTGCTGTCCAGTCTTGTCTGTGAGACAAAAAGGGGGGCTATTGCTGTGCTTGGAGAATGTTGTTGTTTTAAGTATTGCACCCTTTCCAAGGCTGGAGGGTACTGAGGATTTGGGTTGGGGGTGGGAGTCATTTGTGGAATCCAGTTAATTGATTTTAATGATATTCTCTAAGTAGTTCTCTGAGTGAGCTTCAGAAGTGGAAGTAAATCTGATTTGCAGCTTTTACCCACTACTGCTGGTGTGTATAATGGGGGAGAGAAGGGATGAAGATCTGAAAGATTGATCTGATAGAGGGGAAATGGAGATATCAGGAAGAAATGTTTTGCTGTGAGGGTGGGGAGGTCCTGGCCCAGGCTGCCCAGAGCAGGAGTGGTTGCCCCATCCCTGGAGGGGTTCAAGGCCAGGCTGGATGGGGCTTTGGACAACGAGATCCAGTGGGAGGTGTCCCTGCCCATGGCAGGGTGTTGGCTTTAAGGTTCCTTCCAACTCAAACCATTCCTTGATTTTGTAATTCTATCTGAAAACCACATCCATAAATGTGGAGAGGTCTCAGAGTTAGCAGGGACTTCAACAATGCCAGAGGAGTAAGGTTTGATATGAGACATATCCTAACCAAAATCTACCTGCTCAAACACATTCCTGTAAGTGGCAAAGACATGAGGACAAGGTTGAGCTAGGACTTTTGGGGCTTGTGGTCACCTCGTGAGGAACACTTCAAACCTTGAGCTTACTGGCATTTCCAGTCCTATGGGCTCAATATCAGAGCTGACACTTTGCCGGAATGCAGTTTCCCATTTGCCTGTGTAGATCATACCTAATCCACATTTATTTCTCCTTTTCCTTAAATGATTTAGAAATACTCACATGTGTACTTTGCTTAATGGGAGCTGAGGTCCTGTCTTTACTCCCAGCTCCAGGAGATGTGATGTTTCTCAGGGTCCTCTGCCCCTGACCCGCAACAGAGCTGTGTCCAAGCAAATTAAACTTGACTTTCTATACATACTTGCTCTCCTCCACTGGATCTCGGGATGTCTCACTGCTGAATTCAGCACCTGTTTTCCAGTGTTTTGACCCAGTTATAATTGTGTTCAATACCAATCTCATCCCATGGCCCAGGAAGTGGCAGTTCTTTGAAGGGAATCCCCCTCTTTTAATTCAATTAATGCTGAAGTGAATTTCCACCCTGGAGCTGAGCCCTACTGCCTTTGAAGTCAATTATAGTTTTGTACTTCCCTTCAAGTGGAGCAGGTTGGAGCACGCCCCTCACAGGGAAAAACGTCATCAAGCATTTCAAAGAGCTGTGTGCATTTTTGTGCCAAGGAAACTTCATCCTGCTCCGAGTGAAGAGTGAGATTTCAGCAGGATGAGGTCGTAAGCCTTAGGAATCTCTGTCAATCAGGTCAAGTGGATGTTAGAAGTTGGAGACAATTTGTTTTCAAAGTACGTTCAGGATCTCAAATGGAGAGTCCTTTGTAAAAGAGAAGGGTAATTACTCTGTTGCCACTTTGAGGCTTACAGTATTTGCCCTCTTCATGTTTATTTAGTGCCAGAGGTTTTATGTATGACTTCAAAATGTTATTTGGTTCATCCTTTCATAGTTTGATTTAATACAGTGAAAAAATCAACTGGCAACAAGACTATTTTTCTTATTCCAGGCAAAGTAAGAAGAGTCAACTGCTGAGGTGTGTTTGTTTGCTGTCAGGGTGGTGACTGTTCTCTTTAAATTGGAGAAATATGGATTTGTTGGGTGGATGGTATGGTGGAAAAGAAACTGGTTGGACGGTCATATTCAAAGAATAGTGGTCAATGGCTCAATGTCCAGATGGAGATACATGACAAGTGGTGTCCCTCAGGGGTCCGTACTGTGACCAGCACTGTTTAATATCTTCATCCATGATACTGACAGTGAGATTGAGTGCACGCTTAGCAAGTTTTCAGATGACACCAAGCTGAGTGCTGTAGTTGTCACACTGGAAGGACTGGATGTCATCTAGAGGGACCTGGACAGGCTGGAGAAGTGGGGCTGTGAGGACCTCATGAGGTTCAACAGGGGCAAGTGCAAGGCGCTGCCAATGGGTCGGGGCAATCCCCATTTTCAGTACACAATGGGTGATGGAGAGCAGCCCTGCAGAGAAGGACTTGGGGGTGCTGGTTGATGAGAAGCTCAACATGAGCCGACAATGTGCACT
>WAAB01006971.1:11589-29748 GCA_013389865.1 Piaya cayana
CACAGGGGTTGGAATTGGATGATCTTTAACGTCCCTTCCAACCCTAACTATGATTCTATGATTTCAGACATCTGTTATCTTTCCAGTGGGAGGTGTCCCTGCCCATGACAGGGGTTTAGAACAGGATGGGCTTTGAGGTTCCCTCCAATCTAAACCATTCCGTCATTCTATGATAACTGTGCAGAAGCCCAATGCTGTTGAACCTTAATTGATCAAGCTTAAAAAGATGAGATTTCAGAGGAAGGCAGCATTGTTCCACACTATGACTATTTATTACATCTTAAAAGAGGTACTGAACAACTGTGGGCTTTGCAGTGATTTTGGAATAAAAGTAATAGATGACATAGGAATAAATGCAGGAATCCTTGATATGTAGATGGAACCATAGGAGAGTGACATCCAACCCAATTACTGGCAAAAAAATATTACCTTCTTCATTCTGGTTCAACTATTTGTTGAAAAATACTTTTACAAAAGTCTTGACATGAAAGAAATCCCGTTCTACTAATTTTCATGTGTCCCTCATGCAGGAGACAAGGCTGTAGCTTTTGTTCAAGGTTTAGCATAGAAGGATAATGTACAGAGTTCCCTGTGAAGGCTGAAGGTGTTGGTGTGGAACTAGGCTGAAGGGAGTAGGATAAATTTTATATCTCTGGTAATATAAAATATTTGGGGTTTGGACTAGATGATCTCCAGAAGTCCCTCTCAACCTTTAATGTTCTGTGATTCTGTAATGAGCTTCTCTCCTTCTCTCAAGTTTCGCCGTGTAAAGAAAGGCAGCACAAGAGCCCGGTGTGGCGCTTCAGCTGATTTCTAAGCTTCTTAGCCTGAACTGCTGAGGACTGCCCAGTGTTCAAGGATGGCAGCTGCCTTCCTGTGATCTGATAGGAAACGATGTGTCCGACACCAGGAAATGAATATGTAAATGGTCATATGATCCCCGAGGGATAATTGCTTTGTTGTAAAACAGTCTCACCAGGAAAGCGGAGCAACATGACAAGTCTCATTGTGCGTTTGGGATAGATGAGAAGCCCTGGATAAATATCTGAAGTGTTTTGGATGTTGGGATTTGATTTGGTGAGTGGATGCAGAGCGCGTTCTCCTCTCACTGCTGTTATAGATGTGACACTGGAGGGTTTCACCCGAGCTGTCTGTGGAGTGAGAGGCATTCATGTTTATCTGATTGGACAGGGAGAACTCCAGCCTTAGCCTCCAGTCACAGTCAGAGTTAACAAGCTCCTTGCTCCAGAGATAAACCCTGTCCGTAATCCTCTGGATACTGTAGTTTCTTCAAAGTGCACGGTCCCTTCTCACTGCAAAGGACAAAATGATGCTGATCAGATGAGAACTGACTTGTGTCTTTGCCTGAAAATTTAAAAGAGGTGGAGATCTAAGCTTTCCTTTGAGACCTTTTATAAAAACTGATATAAATGAGTTTGGTTGGCCAGGTTGTTTCATTTCTCTTCCATGCTCGCAGTACCTGTGCCAGGGGCACCTCCTGAACCCACTGGGAAATTTGCTTATGAAAAGATTGAATAAAAAAGAAGCAGCAGCCTTTACAGGTGAAGATCTGGAGTTCAGGATAAACACCTCCAAGTTTGGATTTCCTGCCTTCCACTTACCTGTAACTGTCTAATCTAGCTCTCCAGTCACCTTTCCTTTCATCCCAGGATGTCTAGTCTGATCTAACTGTCTGTCCTTTCATCCCTGCTATCGTCCTCTTGATCTGTGTTTTTTAGAGCTCATTCATCACGCCTTACGACTTCTGAAGCACCCACAGAGGGCCACAAAGTTTCCCTTTACATTTTAGCCAAAGTGCTTGAAGGGATGGAAGGCGCAGCCTCTGCAGAGAAGCCTGGGGTGAGGAGCTGTTCCTTCTTGTTTGAATCACACCAGAAAGCACCTCGATGAAGGCACTGAACAGGGAAGGGAATTGTTCACATCCTTGAAGCTTTTATTTAAATCTTTGCCCACTGGAAAAGGGCAGGTTCATTAATTAGATGGCTTTCCTGGCTGCAATTCCCCTTGTCTTGGGTAGGGCATGCGAGTACACAGGGCACCAGCATGCTCCAAGTAAAAGGATAGCAGAAGGTACCAGGGTAAGAGGGGATATTCAGAGGGTTACTACATTCACAGACATGTTTTTGGACTGTCACTTTGTTTCCAGTCCGGGTGACAGCTTGATTTTGATTTCCAAAGAGGGGTGGAAAGCATAGAGAAGATCTGAAGAGGAATAAGAACCTGAATATGGGACAAAAGTGGCTCTTTGTATATGGGACTCCATTAGGGCTTTTTATGTAGAGGTCTGAAACTAGGAAGGTCAGGGTGGAAACAGTCAGTGGAGAAGAGAAAAATGAATCATGTATCAGTGAACGCTGCTGTGAGTGCCAGCATTGCCTGGCTTGAAAGAGGTGCGCTGATTTCTTCAGCAATTTCTAACTAGCAACCAGCTTCAGACAATGGTTTTGGGACAAAATTAGCTTTAAAGGGAACACCTCTTTTGGAAGGTCTGTCTCTTATTCTCCCTTGCTCATTCCTTATGTTCTTTTATTTCTTTCGCCTCTCCCTCAAAAGGCAAGGTTATTACTTGGGAGCCCTTTTGAGGGGAGAGAACCATGGTGAGATTCTTGTGTTGGTATGGCTGATGTTAATGGGTAACACTGGGGCCAAAGGTCCTTTAAAGCTCCCACATCTGCAGCTTTGTACAGATCTCACCTCCAAAATGTCTCAAAGTGTGTAGCCAGGCAGGGCTTAATGTGTATTAGCAAGACAAAGGCCCAGGGAGGGGAGGAAAGGGGGATGAGTTTTAATTTACTGAAGATTTATTAGGCCTCATGAAATCATCCTGAACCACCCTTTTTCTATATCATCTGCCCACATCTAAAAGGGGCAGCTTTGTTGGGAGGAGATGGTCATTGAGAATTATCCTGCAACAAATCTCACCAGTGTGAAAGGGACACAGACAGGAGCAGGACGTGGAGGAGGGTTCGTGTTCTCTACATAGAACCCAAAATCTGGAAATATGGAAATGTGAGAATGCCATTCAGGCTCAGTTCTGCCTTCCTTTGACTTTTGTTTGTGTGTTGCATGTTGCCTTAGCTAAGCCTTGCTTGCTCAAGTAGATGAATGAGATATCAGGAGGGTGGAGAGAGGGAGGAGGAAATGCAAGATGTGGACTGCACACAAGGTGTTAGAGCTGAAACAATCTGTTATGGTGAGTCTTTGCTCATATAGACATGATACCATTTTCCTTTCAAGCAGCTGTCAGGTCTCTCCCAGCCAAAGCTTGGAATGAATGCTTTAAGGTGGCCTACAGAACTTTAAAGCATGATCCACCTTGGAACTTTCCAGGCTGTGACTTGACTATGAGTATTGCAGTGCTGGTATTCCCCCAAAGGCCTTTAGGAAATGGCTTATTCATCATACCTGGCTTTGTTTCTTCCCATGTCCCATTATCACGGTAGCAGTAGATTTGATTATTTCATTTCTGCTACCAGCCTTCCCCAGAAAGAACACTTGCAATGTTTCCATTACACACAATTATGTGAATCCAAGTTGACTGAGAGTGGGAGGATTTGGGGGTTCAGTTACAGCAGCCGTCTGATGGGGAGTGAGCAGGGCTCAAAGAGAGATTTTGGGATAACGGGAGCAGGAACAGGAACTACTTAGGCAGCCTTGACCTAGAGGTCAACCCATTGCCCTCTCCAGGAGAGAAGGGACTGCTTTTTTAGCATAAGACTAACCAAGACCTGCTCAGTATTTCTCCATGCTTATAGCATCATCAGAGAGGAGATGACCCTGGATGATGAACTGTGTATGATTATCACAACGTAAAGGGTGAATAAATCCCAGCAGGCAGCCCACTGTGGGTGGTTAAGCAAAGCATAAGGTGTGGAGCAGGCGGTGGGATCTACCTTGAGCCGATGTAAAAGGGAAGTTGTTCAGAGCCAACGGACTGTGCCGAGTGTTTATGTAGAGGCATGCAAACACCCTGCTTCCTTATGGTCAGCAACTACGTATCTGATCTAGACATCCAGTTATACCCTCATATGATACATAGAAGTAAATAGGTAGCACAATTTTCAGTCCTTGTCCAACACCCATGTCCTTCTTTCCTGCAGTGTCTAAGCCAAGACAGGGATGAGTCACCCAACCTATATGGCCAAATACTTCTGAGCATCACAGCTTAATGTTATCCCTCTATTAGGCAAGGTAGCATCTGAACTATTTATTAGCCATGGGAAGTGTTCCCTTCTCCAGAGAGTTATCCCAGGGGTGCATTTTTAAAGGATGATCTGAATGTAACAGAGAAAGGAAGGTAAAGGCAAAAAACTTGGTGTGATCTTCAGAAATGAGGCATATTACTGTACCGGTCAGTGCCGTACCTAAGATCAGGCACCCAGTGAAAACATCTCCTGATGCTGCAGTCTGTGGGGAAGAGCTTATCCTCCGAGAGGAAAGAGCAAAGCATTTAGGCACAAAACAGAGAGGGAACAATCCTCTTCCTAACAAAGGGGTGAACAGGGTGCCCTGATAAACCTTCATTTTGTTCAATTTATAGGACTGTGTAGAAGATGGACCTATAGAAGCAGCATATGTGCACTTGTTACACACACCCCTCACACACCCTATTCAGTGCTGGGAATGAGCCCCCCCCAAAAGGTCATTGCAGGGGACAAAAGGGCCTGCTTCTCCCAGGCACTGGCTGCAATTACTGAATAATGTGACAGAGGCACAGAGTAATTGCATGAAGTCTTTCTATGCTTATACCTGTGGATGTGAATGTGACCTGGGCAGGGACCATCTCTGAGAGTCTGGCTCTGTGCACTTTGCACAGAGGTGGCGCAAGGGTATTCCAGGGCAGACAGAAGATGTGGAGAGACATTGGGAAGAGATGGGAAGTAAAACTTGCTGTGTTGAGAGATACATGGTGGAGGAGAAGGGAAGGAGAAGTGAGAGGGGTTGTCTGAAATGGGTGATGAGTTGGGATGTTCTCTGTGCTGTCATTTTTGCCTGACTTTGCAGGCTGATAAAGTCACATCGTCATCCATTTCTCTTCAATGCTTTGGCTTCCTGGCATGAAGGGATGCTCAACAGCTCCAACAGATGAAGCCATCAATATCTTTGGGGTCAAAGCAGCCAGCCATCCTCCCTGGCTGAGCCACCTCAGCTGTATTGCAGTTGCAAAGTTGCAATTGCAGTTGCTCCTGTTGATTGCAGGCCTTGGAGCCATGGTGCCACATCTCCATGGCTTTCCTCCCACCAGGCTGCATGGGATCTTTTTTCTAATGGAGGTGCAAAGGAGGACGAGGGATGGTTCTCAGACTGTAAAAGGCACCTTTATGTGGTCCCAAGTAAAATGACCTTCTGGTAATGGTCATCATAGTGCCAGAGTGAGAGCTGGGAACTGAATTCTGCTCCCTTGAAGTGCCAGGAGCACTTTAAATCTGTTAAGGATAAAATGCAGGTGGAACAAGGGGAAGCCCATGGGTTTATAGCAGCAGCAGCCTGGCTGTGTGCTGCAGCAGCTTGTGTCACTGAGGGAGTGACTTGTGGGTCTGACCCCCTCCTGACGTACTCAGATGTGGGTCTGGGGTTGTCACACAATGATGTACCACATAGTGCTCTGATAAACTAGTGTCAGATGTATGTGTCTCTATTCCCTTTGCTCTAACTGCAGTCAGTGGAAACCTGCAGCCAGACCCAATGTTTGTTTGTTCACTCTGTTAAAACCTGTATAAATACTTCTGCCTCACTTGAATGATGGGTGCAGGTCCTGTTATCTCCTGGAACAGTTTATGTCTTCCTGCTTCAGAGGGTAGAAAAGTGCTGTGCCTCGATTGCCAGCCAGGTAATCCTACTGGGAAAACATTTCCCAAGTGAAGGTAGAATCAGGCTTGTGGCATTTCTGTGCCTTGAAATTCCTCATGTTGCCTCTGATCCTTGTGATGTCCTTCCCTGGGCATCCCCAAGTGCCACCAGGGAGGTTGTGTGGCACAAAACATCAAGGGTTAGACATTATGTCTCCTGTGCCTCCCAACAAGGATGACTTGACTCCCCAAAGTGAGTGCTTGTAATCCTGAAGGTAAAAAAATCCATTTGGGAAACTCCTGATTCCTATGGGGAATGTTAGGCAGGTGAGATGTAACCCTAGGAATTGTCACCTAGCAGTGAAATGTAGATGAAAATCAAATAAAGTTCTCAACTGATTAAAAACTTAAAGGCTGTTCCCTAAGATGGTTGTTCCGTTTTGCAGCAGCTCCTGGTGGATTTGGCAGTAGAGGTGCTGATGAGTAGCTTTTTAAGGCTCTTAAAGTGCTGTACATGTATGGCAGAAGGGAATATCAGAATCAAGATCCCTATGCATTTCTTCCTGATTTGTGTCTTGGGACCTCACCCCCTCCTCTGGGGAAAAGCCCCATGTAGGACGGGACACTGCGGGTGGACACTGTCACACTGCAGCGCCACAGGGCATCACCTGCAAGCAATAGAGCATCCGAAAATAGCACCTTTGTGAGTGCCTTTTAGGTGTTTGGGTGAAAGATGCGCTATATAGGTCTAGAATCACTCCTACGAATCCTCTTCTCAGCTGTACTTTGTGAAGTTATTTCTGACACCTTATTATATCCTTATGACATGTGTCACAACAAAAGCATAAGAGACCTCCCTAGCGCTTCTAATTTTCTGTATAAATGCTGTTTGCCATGTGATCAGCTGTAGCTTCACAGCCAAGCGCCTTGCATTGAGGCTTTCCAACCCAGCTCCCTGGGGGCTGCCTGGGCTCGTCAAAGGCTTAAGGTTTGTCCTATTGATACCAAAATGCCTTTAGACATCGCTATTCTTGAAAAACTCTGTCTGAACCATTGAACCCCTTTGGAGTTGGAAAGCTGTTCATCCACCCTCAGGAGGAAAGATGAATGGGGAACAGAAAAGTTACAGTCCATGGTCAGGCTGAGCAAACATGTAACTTTTGGAAAGCGGTCAAAGGAAGCTGAAAAGCCATCGGTGCTGAGCATGAGTCACCCAGGGAAGTCAAAATAGGCTGCTCAAGTACTTCACTTCAAAGCCTTCAACACCATCAACTCTCAAGCATCCCAGGAATGTCATTGCTCTTCAAAGGAGGCAGAGAGGGATCACTGTGTCCTGCATTCATCTCCTTTGTGAGCAGAAGGTTTAACAAAGCCCTTTGCAGGACATTCAGTGTGCGACTAGTGGGGACCGGTTACCCCATTTCAGCTTGGACTCCCATGGCCAGGTCCTGGGTTGGATCTCATGCCACGTTTACAACCACCTTCTGCAGCTTGTGATTCACAGCAAATTTACTTAACTGGGAAGAAAGAAATGTTCTCTGGCTTCTCAGGTATTGCAATGAGATTGCATCCAACTTTTTCTTGTGACTGGCCCAAGACCTACTGCTGACAGCAGGTTTCAGCAGGTTTCAGCAGGTGTAATGGAATGAGCCCTGCCCACAGGTTGCTCATAGCTGCATCCCATCCCAAGTTGGTCTCTCCAGCTGACACTGGTTACCAGCAGTCGCTAACTTCCATGCCATAAGCAGGTCTCTGCAGTTCTGCTGGCAACACAGATGTGCCCTCATGGGGGTTTCATTCAGAGAGTAAAGCTGAAAAGCAGTATTTGATTTAGTCAAGTGTAGCAAATGACCACACTGATGTGAAATGGCTCTTTATAAAAATTCAGCATTATCTACAGAAATGCTTAAATTCTATTTGAAATTCTCAACTATTATTTTATCAGGGAAGATCCAGGGAGAAATCCTCTGCTGCCTTGACAGACGGCTCTTAGGAAAACCTGGAATCATCAACATCCTTTCGAGTGACCAGTCCACAAATATAAAACTGCTTTTTCTGCAGATATCCTTCTCTGAATTTGGATTTTTTTTTTCTGCTTGATATTTTAATCTCAACCCTACTGTGAATGAAAAAGTAAAACCTGGGCAGATCAAAGGATCATGTTAAGAGGAAAATACTCTGGTTTTGTATTTATTTTTCTAGAGGAGGACAAAGCAAGCCCTGCCATTGCTGCCACTGCTGAAGCTGCAGGTTTGTAAATGAATAGAAGAAAAAAAATAAAAACATGGGGTTTAGTCAAAGCAAAGAGGGACACAACACAACAGAACAAACTGGAGAGGGAATTTGAACTGTTAGAGGCTGGATGCAATTGCTTCAGCTGGAACCTGCCCAGCATCCTGGGGCTAACACCTTTCCTCCACAAAACGTGCTAAAGGAATTTAATATTAATAATGTTCAGTATTCTGGGTTTGTGCCTTGTCCAAGAAATGGATTTAAAAAATAAATGTTGTTGCTGCTGAGGATTCTCACTTGGAGGAGAACCTGGGGGTAGGCTATAGGTTTGGTCAAGGAGAAATATAAATATAGTATCTAGATGACTTAGGTGCCAAAGGCAAACTTTCCTAAGTGACTTAAATGCTTAGGCCCAGATCCAACCATATGCTTTGAGTCCTAGGTGAGAGAGAGGAACTCAAACTGCTATTGCACACGTGCACTTTGTTGGATCTGGGTGCTGAACGCAAATCTGTGTGTAAGTCCATGAGATATAAGCTCTTAAGTCACTAAGCACCTATGAAAATATTACCCAAGCTTATGGGAAATATGGTTTCCAGGCAGTTTAGTGCTCAGAAGCAAGGTAAAGCAGAGAAGCTCAGTTATATTGGTGGCCAAGGCTATCGATTTGCACTGTAGCTGTGTGTCTGGTTTAACTCTATCCAATTGTCCGGTGCCCTGGCAGGCAGTGGAGGTGGCCGTGCACCTCCCAGGGTAGGGAAGTGGGTTGCAAAGATGGGTAAGTTGAATTGCCTTGTCTGTGCAGGGTGAGATGGGTCACACCTCATGTGCTCATGTGGTAAAGATTTTCACCACATCTGAGACAAGTGCATGGCCCTGGCAGGATGGTGCCCTAAAATGTCCTCAATCACTCGACCCTTCTCATACCCCTTCCCCTTCCTCCTTGCCCTTTCTTGAAAGCTACAAGAAAGCTGCAAGAGGGACTTTTTACAAGGGCCTGTAGTGACCGGACAAGGGGGAATGGCTCTAAATTGGAAGGCAGAAGATTTAGATCGGACATTAGGAAGAAATTCTTCACAATGAGAGTTTCCCAGGGAAGTTTTGCCCAGGGAAGTTGTGGCTGCCCAATCCCTGGAGGTGTTCAAGGTCAGGCTGGATGAGGCTTGGAGCAACCCAATCTGGAGGGAGGTGTCCCTGCTTGTGTCAGGGTTTGGAACTGGATGGGCTTTAAGGTCCATTCCAAACTGTTCTATGATTCCATGATTCTATAATTCAATTACTTTTAGCATCCAAGGCAGCTGACCTGTGGTTAATTGTAACGGCTTCTGCCTTGACATCCATGCCAATCTGTAAAAAGGATGTTATCCCAAACATCCTTATGATTGCTTAAAGTGAAGTCAACATTTCAGGGCTCTGCTGAACCACTTGCAAGTGGCAGAGAAGGAACCACCTGAATGGCATTGGCAAAGCACAGTGCATCTGCACGGTGCCCGTTCCAGGTCTGTACGTGCACTCGCTGAGCCAGTGGGACTATGGCCACTGCCCTTGGCTATGGAGAATTTTTCCGTGATAAGACCTTCCATTGTTTATCCTGGAGTTGGTGTAATTAATGGGTGGTATGCGCAGTGCTCCTGCCACAATGCCTGCCTTCCAGAGGAGATTTACTGTATCTGGAAAGTAGCCCAAACTCAAAAGCCTGTAATTGTTTTAATAACAAATTAAAGCAATGTAGGATGATATTGTGTTAAGGCCTGTCATGTAAATGAGTAGCAATGCAGGAATCACCACCCAAGATGGCCTTGGAGCTGTGCTTTTGAATGACTCGTTAGTCACATCTAAGGACATCACCAGGAGAAATGTGTTTTAGGGTTAAAAAAGCAATTCCCATCTTCTCTGACCTCCAACGATCTGTTTAGCTGAGGGGTTGGTGCTACATGGTGGAGTTTGGTTGTTCCATCATGCTGGAGCTGATAAACTGAGGTCGTCTCTGCAAATAACTTCAGGATTTGATCTAGCTTTTTTCCTGAGCTCCTTTGGGGCTGCGTGTGCTCAGCCCTTGCTAAGCAAAGCCCATTGCTTTTGCTCCTAAATATGAACTGAGATGTTTTCATTTACTTCAGCACATCTGGAAACATAGGGCTCTGAGTGAGGTTATAAGGAGGATAAGGCTAACAGCCTGCTTAGCAGAAGGGTTAGGACATTGTTGTCAGATGCCACATCCCTCCATGCGGTACTTTTTGGAGGCACAGTGTCTCCATTAGCTGTGCAGTGAGGGCAAGACTCCAGCTTCGCATCCTGGCTTGGGTTGTTCTGCTTTAACAGAAACAGAACCAGGGCAACATGCAGCTCTGCTTCCCCTGCCATGAACACATGCAGGATGGAGAAATCAGGGCTGATCGAAGCTGTTTTCATGTCCGTTGGGTTGCTGAGCAGCCCAACATCTGCAGACTCAGCTGGCAGGGGAAAAGGCTGACAAAGCAGTGGTGAGAGCAGTGCAACATCATAGAAGTTTTTTTTTATTCTTTATGAGATTAGGGTTTGTTTTGCACATAAGTGAATGCCTGAGCCTCTGCTCACTCTTTCTGAGGACCACTGTTGCCATGATGAAGCTCCTGCCAAGCAGCCTTTGAAGTCAGGGAGCATGGCCACTGCCAGCCTGAGCTCTGCCACCTGTCCTGACTGAAAATCCAGAGCAGCCTTCATCCCAGCTGAGCCTGGAAGGTTCCTGGTGTATGTGCTGTGTCTTGAGAGCTTGTAGGTTTGTATGGCTTTTACATCCCAGGAACTGCTGTCACTGGTGATACTGGTGTTAAAAACATTCTGCAAGCTGCAGCCCACACTGATTTTCCATCTCAGTTCCAGAGCTGTGCCAAACTGTTTCTGGTTTTATCCCCATGGATATTCCCTTCTGTGTGAGCTCAGGAAAGAGCTCTGCTGCTGAAACTGTGGTAGCTGTTTCCAAGCCAAGTTTGCCCTGAGCTAGCACTGACTGTGGGTAGCTACCCAAACAACCCCCTGCAAAGCTTCCAAGTGTGGTGTGGTGGGAACTGGGACAAAGAAAAAAACATGCCTATTTGCCAGGGACTCCTCCCTGGGAGGAGGAAAAAATGGGTTTTTTTCAGTCTGGAGAAGAGAAAGCTCTGGAGAGACCTTAGAGCAGCTTCAAGTACTGAAAGGGGCTTCAGGAAAGCTGAGGAGCGGCTCTTGATCAGGGAGTGCAGGGATAGGATGAGGGGGAATGGTTTTCAGCTGAAGTAGGGGAGATTGAGATGAGATGTTAGGAAGAAATGTTTTGCTGTGAGGGTGGGGAGGCCCTGGCCCAGGTTGCCCAGAGCAGTGGTGGCTGCCCTATCCCTGGAGGTGTTCAAGACCAGGCTGGATGGTACTTGGAGCCCCTGATCCAGTGGGAGGTGTCCCTGCCCATGGCAGGGGTGGAACTGGATGGGCTTTGAGGTCCCTTTTGACCCAAACTTTTCTATTATTCCATCATTATATGATACTGTTTCTGGGAGATTAGGCTATTCAGTTCAAACCATACAAAGTGCAAATAAACACATGAGGGCTATGAATCATGAAGAACTACAAACCAAAAAATAACTAGCAGTGCATACAGACTAAAGGAATCTGGTCATTCAGTCCTTCTGATTGCTAAAATTGTTGTTAATTAGTGGACTCAACATCACCCTGAGCAGAGAACCCAATGCAAGGCCAGGCATTCTGTTGATGCACAATGGATGCAGGTTCTTCATCAACCTCAATATTACATCACACTTCTCTCCTACCAAGCATCCTCCATCACACATGGTATGTGACTTATGGGAGACCCAAATCCCTCTGGAGCAGCCATGGGATGCCCAGTGCTCTCCATGCTGCTGGATGCTAGACACTAGGGTCTCTGGTATCTCTGTGCCAGACACCTTGTATTTTTGTTTCAGCTGACTTTTTGGGTTGAGGGAAAAGTGCAGGGGGGAGGAAGATTGGTTGCATATTGAACAAAGAGCAATGTTGCCCCCCTGTACCCAAACACCGTGAGCATGGACCTGTTTGGAGGGGTTGCTGATTGCTCCCAAATGTGCTCAGGCACCAAAAATGCTGGTAGCACTTGGCTGCTGCATAAACCTCTACTGCTTGGGTCCACCAAGCTGGCCACAACTGGAGAGGGCCCTGAGCTCAGGAATAAGACAGCCACTGACAAGTGGGGCACTCCCAAACAATTTGGAGGCCTGGAGTAAAAGGAGTGCATTTGCTTTGATCCATCAGCTTTTATCATTTGTAAACATCTATTAATTGGCTGTGTCAGGCCCAGATCCTTATCATCTTCTAGTCTAATTTCCCCTGTTCGATACATTTCCTCCACTATAAAAATACCCATCACCCACCCCTGTCAGCACAGATTAAATCTAACGCTCTTTCTTTCAGCTCCTCTCCCCAGTGAGGCAGTAAAGCTGTCAGCTCTGTACTTGACAAGAGCCAGGCCCCCTCCTTCCTTTTGTCTCCTGAAGGAGGAAAACATTTAGGTGTCACTGGCTGGATGACCAGAGTGGAAGTCGACAGACCTCAACCCATCCATTGATCTGAGCCATGAGAGGAGAGAGGAGCTTCCAGCGTCGGCAGCTGTGATCTTCCCAGTAGCCAGGGATCAGAGTGTGTCTTTGGGCTGCGCTGATCCCTGCTGCCACCTCCCTGGCTTCCTAAGAGCTTTTGCAATCCAGGACCCTTGAGGCCTCCACGGAGTCACACAGCGCTTAGCATCTCCCAGCTGTCCCTACACATGTGACATCTAAGTAGTTTCCAAGGTGCCAAGGCTCCTTGGTTAAGAGGTTGATAAAGAGTGTGATATTGAGTGTCTTCAAAGGAGTTGTTTCCCTAGTGCAGGTCTCCAAAGCACAGCTTAAGGGATAAAAGTTTTCCAACCCTGCTAGCTGAGTGTTAACATAATGCCCTGCCCCTGGGTTTAAATAAAGAATGAAGGAGGTGGCTGCAGATGGCACGTGTCTCCATATTTGCAGTAAAATAGGCGATGTGAGATCCCTGGAATGTCCTCTTGCATATGCTCTGCAAATGGACTTCTCTCTGAGGTTCCCTGCTGAACTCCTATAAGCAATGTCTGGTCATCTCTGCAGGCAGCCGAAAGGCTAAACACTCTGCTTCCTCACTGAGTCCACAGAACATGCATTTTCATGGGGTAAAGATGGACAGGAGGAAAATCTTCCCAACAAAAGCAGAGCAGGGATGTACATCAGCTGTGGCATAGCAGGAATCAACTGGAGAAGAAAACAGCTGCCTGGGGCAGAGCTTGAGACCACTGGAAGTAAGTAGTCCTGGGAAAAACACCAGGGAGGATGAAGATAGCAGGGGCAGGAGGATGTTGCAAGATGTTGAGCTGCAGCAGCTTCTCATCAGCCTGTGGCAAACAGGGGGTGACGTGATTTTGCTCCACTTCTACTGCTAGTCCAGTATGGTTACAGGCAGACAATGCAAGGACTTAAAAATAACCTCTCCTCCTACCTTTACCCATCTAACACAAACCATTTTCAAGCTAGAGCAGTTTCTGGTTTGAAAAGCCCCAATTTGGGGTGGTCAAGGGCTGTACAGGGGTGAGCTCCCAGGAGCAGGGTTTCCTCAGGCAGGTGCTGCTGTTGAAGCATTGTGGTGATCACACAGGCGTGATCTCCTCTGTGCTGTGAGCTGGAGGCACTGACACCGTTGGTCACAGCAGCTCAGCCGACACCCTCACCACATCTACGATCCCACAGCCCGACGGTGTGTCTGAGCCTGAAGTGTCTGCCTTTGAGATAACGAGTGTTTCAGGATGGGCTGAAGAAATATCCCAACTGTAGAGTGGCAGAGTTCATGCAGCTACTGCCACAGGTCACTCTGAAGCTGTTCTTGCTGCTGCGTAGCTCAGGACATCAGGCCAAGAGGACTCACAATACCTTTAATGTGCATGTTAGCACTCCATTAAATATTGACTATGCTTAAATAAATGATGCAGCCAACTTTCAAGGAAGAAAGTGCTTATTCTGTCAACACAAAATATCCCTCTGTGCCTTTATCCTCACTAGTTAGTCTGGCCAGAAAGTGCTCTGAACGAGTTCTTTGTAACTGGTTTCACCTAACGTCACTTGTCCAAAGGAGGCTCTGTTGCAGCTGTAAACTTGGTTTGGCCTTAAAAAGCAAAGTGTTTCAACCTGAGAATGTCAGAAAGATTCCTTCTAAACTGTCTTTCAAAGAAGCTTGCAAAGAAGAAATTTGTCAAACCCAAGTCTTTCCCACAAACTGGTTTGACATACATGAATCTGCATTTTAACAGAGGGATCCTTCAGCTGAAAAACCTCATCAGCGCCTCAAATCTTTCTGACTCGCTGCATCATGACATCGTGTGTGTCCTCCGTCTGTCCCTAGCGTCACACAGTCTTGGTGGACTTGGCTAGGGTGTCTGTTAATTTGGGGGTTTAGCCACTAAACCCATCAAAAGAGGTGGAGCAAAAGTCGGGATTCAGCCCATCTAAACTTAGGAGCTAAACTAAAATGTGTAAGCTGACAGCAAAATAGCACCCGGGTTGCTTCAAGAGCCAGTGGGAAAGGTTCAATCATACTGTCCCCTTACTAGGGTATGTAGGAAGGTCAAGAGCAATGATCTCATCACATTCATAGAAGCATAGGATGGTTTCAGTTGGAAAAGACCTTTAAGATCATCAAGTCCAACCATTGATCCAGCCCTGCAAAGTCCATGTCCCCAAGTATAACTATTTGTCTTTTAAAGCCCTTCAGGCGTGGTGACTCAAACCCCTCCCTGGGCAGCCTGAGAACACTTTCAGTAAAGAAATTTCTCCTAATCTCCCCTGGTGCATTTTAGGGCCATTTCCCCTTGTCCTGTCACTGGACACCCTACTACAGCCTCCTTTTAGGTAATTGCAGAGAACAATAAGTTCTCCCCTCAGCCTCCTTTTCTCCAGACTAGACAGTCCCAGTGCCCTCAGCCACTCTTAGTAACCCTTATTCTCCAGACCCTTCCCCAGCTCTGTTCGCTTCTCCTGACACACTCAAGCCCTTCAAATGTCTTTCTCATAGTGAGGGGCCCAAAACCGACCCCAGGATTTGAGGTGCGGCCTCACCAGTGCTGAGCACAGGAGAAAGATTCAGTAGACATTGGTTTGGATGGTCTTTAGGGTGGGACTCCAGGTTGGGTGAGGGATAAAGGAGATACTGCTTTGCCTTTGCTGCCTCTCCTTTTCTTTTCTCCTTCACCATCACTTTTCTCAGGCTCTCTCACCGCCTCTCTTTACATTTGTTTTCACAACACCTTACAAATAACTGGTTTTAATAACGTATAATTGGAGGCTTTTTTGTATGCTTTTGGTGCATCAATTATTGAAGCCCAGCACTGGTATTCTCTGTTAATAATGGGGGTTTTTTTTGGTTTGTTTATTTCTGTTGGTTAAATATTTCATGGCAATATTGTTGCGGTGGAAGGTATTTGTGCTGGCTGCTATAGGACACACAACTCTTTGTAGTGGGTTCATCCCCACTAGCACTGATCTCAGTCTCTGTGGGCCAGGCAGGTTTTGACGTCACTTGGAGTGACACCAGCTCCAATATGGAAATATCCCCACTGCATAACAGACCTCAGAAGGGTCACCTGTCCTTGGGAATCAGATTGCCACCAGGAAGAAGTCACCTTCCTGCATTTCTGAGGAGATTGGAGCTGAGTGGCTGGGATTTGGACAAGATTGCCCCCAGAATCCACTGCACAAGAAAATGATGTCTGAGAATCCTGCCCAGCACTGCTTCTGGCCACAGGCAATCACAATGTTAAAATCAATGTTGACAGACAGAACTAAGTGTGATGCAAGTCTGAGGGACCTGAGGCTGTTTAGCCTGGAGGGGGTTGAGGGGATGCCTCATCACTCTGCAGCTCCTGAAAGGAGGTTGTGGTGAGGTGGGTGTTGGACTTTTCTCCCAAGTAACAAAAGGAAATAGACTCAAGTTGCACCAGGGCAGTTTAGATTTGATATTAGAAAAGATGTCTTTACCAAAGGAGTGGTGAAGCCCTGGCAGAGGCTGCCCAGGGCAGCGGGGGAGTCTCCATCCCCAGAGGGGTTCAGAAACGTGTGGTCATGGCACTTTAGGACATGGTTTAGCAGGCACAGTGGGGCTGGATTGACAGTTGGACTGGATGAGCTTTTTCCCCCAAACTTAATGATTCTGTGATTCTGATTCTATGCTCACTGTGGGGTCCTTTAAGGAGAAATGAACCTGCCTCCTGATTTTTTTCTAGGGCATTAATAATTGTCACCAGCTATTTTCCAAAGAAAAAAACCAGCCACAAAAACAAACCAAAAACCCCAGGCCATGCTCTGTGATTTGGGAAGATGTTGACATGAGTACTATAGAGTAATTCAGGTGGGAATGGATCTTGGATGTTTTTGGTCCAACATTCTGCTCGAAGCAAGGACAAGTTGGGGGTCAGACCAGATTATTCGTCTTGAAAATCTCTGAGGATGGGGACAGAGGAGCCTCTGGCTAGGAGACACTGCCTTTCCATCACTCCCCACTGGAGCCAAATTGTAAATGGCAACCTGGAGGTAAAGATTATTTATCTCATTAACAACCTCTGGATCAGGATTTCCTACAGAGATTCCTTTAATGAAGTTTTATCTCATCTTGAGACTTCACTGTGGTCTAATATTCAGGCAATACCCTGAAGGCTCGGTCAGCATCCCTTGAACTTCAAGAGCTGACATTGATTTAATAGATGGAGGTGCTAAAAGTGTGTCACCATCGTGTCTGTCATTTACCTCAGCAGGTGCAATACAGAGTGGAGGAAAATGCAAGGAAGAGCGTTGGGGCAGGTGAACACACTGATGCTTCAGCATGGGTTCATACCAGGGTAATTTCAGCAGCAAAGCCATTTGAAGGATTTCCTGCATCTCTGTGACACATCTGTGGGGTTTAGAGCAGACCACCAGGTGGGTTCAGGGCTAAAACAACTTGCAGAATGCAAAAAGAGGCAGAGAGTTATTTTTAACAGAGACCTGTTTCTAATGCAGGCCCCAGAACATCTGCTTGGCCCTAACGGTGGGGTCAGCAAACCAGGGAGGTGCGTGTCCTCTCCAAGGTTTGCTGCCAAAGCTAAGGAATCCAGGAACTGCTGCCTCAGCAAATACCCCCCATCCCCTCCCTGGCTGTGGGGAGCACCTGGCCACCCTGAGGTCAGTCCTACCACAGCTGAGGCACTTTGGGGTTTTGCCAATTTTCTCATGGATCAGGAAGCTGAAGTAAAGATCATGAGTCCGGGGTTCATTGTAACTTGAGGCCACCTGTAGCACCACAGCTGCTTGCTGTTCCCTGGGTTTCACCTGGTGTTAGTCACCTGACCTATTTGGGTCCTTACAAATGCTCTTGCAGCCCAAGCTGGAGGATGCTTTGCTTTTTCCATCCAGTTAGTGTTTTGTCTGGTCTCCTCAAGCCGCTTCTTTTGATGGAGTTTCCCAACAATTTTCATGTATTTGTGTGCTTCTGCTACCCAAAGTGAAAGCTGTTGGTCTGGGTGGAGATAGGGGAGGCAGGACCAGGTCTTTCCCTTTCCCTCTTGCTTCCCTGGGTAACAATTGTTTTACATAAAAAGTGTTTTTGGGACCTGTTCTTATGTTGGAATAGCAGACATCACAAAAGATGTCAAGATGGATTTGCACTAGTGGAAGGGATCTGGCATTCTGGCAAGGACTTTTGGGGCAGGTGTGGGTTGGTCCTGCTCCTTCTCTCTCTGGGAGGTGGTAGAAGCGCTAGACACACATTAAGCTCTGCTCTACCCCTAGGTTTACTTCCTTCTCTTTTAAAACTGGAAAGGAAAGAGTTTCACAGTTTTTGCTTGCAATATAATGTAACCTGACTGACACCTTGACTTTTTCCTTTATTATTATCATAATAATAAACCTGGATGAAGGCATTGAGTGCACCCTTAGCAAATTTGCAGACAACACTAAGCTGGGTGGAAGTGTGGATTTCTGGAGGGTTGGGAGGCTCTGCAAAAGGATATGAACAGGCTGGATCACTGGGCAGAGACCAATGGGATGAGGTTTAACAAGGCCAAAGGCCGGGTCCTGCACTTGGG
>WAAB01006971.1:33763-89440 GCA_013389865.1 Piaya cayana
CCTGTCACTTGGGAGAAGAGCCCAGCTCCCTCCTCTCCACAACCTCCTTTCAGGGACTTGGAGAGAGCAATGAGGTCTCCCCTCAGCCTCCTCTTCTCCAGGATAAACACCCCCAGCTCTCTCAGCTATTCCTCATAAGGCCTGTTCTCCAGCCCCTTCACCAGCTTTGTTGCTCTTCTCTGGACTCGCTCCAGAGCCTCAACATCCTTCTTGTGGTGAGGGACCCAGAATGAAAAAAAAGAAAAATATCACTACATCTAGGCAGGATTCTGACTTAGTGTTGTTTATCGCTCTGCAGCACTCCCTGTATGCCTGTATGCAACCTGCTGAATGTCAATCCCCAGAGCCTATTGCCCACCCTTTGCTTAGTTTTGGATGAGATTGGTCCAGGCCTTCGAGCTCTTTTGAGGAAGCACCATGCACCTGCCTGGTACCTGCGTGCGTGTCTGTGATGTCCTTTAGGCACTTGAGCTGAAAAAGCATTGAACTGCCTGTAATGGGACAGGATGGCTGAGCAGAGCAGGTGGAGAGTTCTGCAATGTCCCTCCCTCCCTGTGTCTCTGTGACCCACCTCCCCATCTGGCCCTTAATGCAAGGAGGATGATGACACTCACGTGCTGGCTCCACAGGGGCATAAATGCATTTCCCAGGTGTCCGTGAGGAGCACGGCTGCCGAGGCACAGGGAACCACATTGAGGCCTGCAGATAAATGACTACATCCATTGTAAGGGCTCCGTAAAGCCTTCATTGAAATAAATGGCAAAACTCCCAGAGATTTCAAAGGGATCAGTCCTGAATGTTTGTAATTCTCCCCTAGACTTATCATATATCCTCAGCGCTGTGTGCTATTTCCATAACAAGAGGTACGGCATTCCCTTACTTCCATGTTTGTTAAGTAACAAAGAGAGATTTCAACGCTTGTAGCCCTCCCAAATTTGTCAGGCACCGAACAGTCTCTCCCGGGCTCCATGTGAGCGCGTTCCCAAGCACAGCGCCTCGTTAGTGTCCTGATGGGATGTTGTTCCGATGCTATGAATATGCATCAGGGCTATGGTTGGGGTTTTGTTGGCATACACAGTGACTTTGTCATTTAATGGGCTCCGGGGCTGTTTTAATCAACATGCACATTTCGCATGTCAGCTTATTTCACTTCACTGCTTATTATTTTATTTACAAATATCCTGGCAATTGCTTGATTTTATTCTGTCCCATGTGCCTGGAGCTTTCTCCTCTCTGCATCATTCTCAAGCCAGGGTCTGTGGTTTCCCTTGCTTTGTCATGAGGAGGGATTGAGTTTAACCTCCGCTGAGCTTTACTTTCCTCCATTCTCCATTTCAAAATGTGGATCAAACTGGGGAGGGGGAAGGAAGGAGGGGTGTTTGCTCAAATGAGATTTATAACAGCATGTGGCGTACTAGGCACTGGGGTTCAAATGGTCTAGACAGATATGCAGCAGAGCCAAGGCCACAAGGGATATGCCTCAGTTTTCTAGCAGGAGCTACGAGCCTATCTCAGAGGTGCAGGATTTATGGTACCTGGTCAGGCTGAGGACAGGAATTAGCACGGTGCTGTGTCGGCTAACGAGATCTGCTGAAGGAGCTCCTGTGCAGATGCTCCCGAGGCCCTGGGAGAGATGGTTGCTGAGAAAGCCCGAAGGAGAAAGGATTGATGAGATGTAGGTCAGGAGAGGTAGACAGCACAAGCTAGGGAGGAGAAGCTGGGAGCTGCACTGCCAGAGCTCAGAAAGCTGATGGAGGATCCAGCTGACAGGGCAGAAGCTCCTGCCTGTGTGCATGTGGGAGGAAGATGAATTTTGCAGTGACAATTTGGACAGGCTAAAGTGGAGAGTGGGGAGAAGACTCTATCATGCTTCAAATACACACTCGGCCCTCTACATAAACAGCCCTGTCACGTCCAGCACTTCACTGCACGCTTGGGGAGGTCAGGAGCAGATATCATTTCTGGTGCTAGAGTGAGGACGTTTCCTCCAAACACTCACTTACTTGCGTTGGTGTTTTAAAGGAAAGGTGCCTGCCAGGAATTAAAAAATAAGTATTCCATCCATGCTCATGTGCCTTGGCACATTTCCCATCACAACTGCCAAGATGTCCAAACCTGAAACGAGCAGCACAGCATCTTTAATAATTCACCGGCGGATGCTTTTAAAAACTGTGTGGTTTCTGTTCATGCCAGCACTGCTCCTCCCTCCCCTCTTTCCCATCTCCCCTTCTTTTCCTTTTCTTGCAGGTGGTCTATTTAATTTCAATTTCAAGCTGTTGCCTCCTGCTTTGGTTCAGCAGAAATGACGTGGCTTGACCTATTCATTTCATGTTTCCAAAATCTTTTACATTTCCTGCCTCCTCCACTCCCTTCCCCCTCCCTCTTTAAAAAGAAAAAAAATCAATTTCAACCCGCAAAATAAAGAATTTCCCTGCATCTGTCAAAAATCTGGCTTCACTCCTCCCTGTAAAAACAGTTGTTTCCATTACAGGAAATGGTTTCCCTCAGCACCTGAATTCAGTTTTGTTTATTTTTCCTGGTGAGATTTTGATAAATCTCTGCTTGATTTCTGGAAGGAATGGATGAAACCCTCTTAGCTGGTGCAGGGGACTTTGACTTTCCCCTGTCAGAGCCTCAGGTCTCCCCAGCTGAGACTCCAGCCAGGATGAGGGCTTTGCAGCAGGCAAACAAATCAAAGGAGCAAGTCCCTGTCCCCAAGAGCTTGCAGGGGGAGCAGACCATGGGGTGAGAGTGGGCTATGTTATTATCTTTGAGATAAACACTGGAGCAGAAAATGAGTTTTAGCCCTCCTGCCTCTAGGTGCCCCTCTTCAGCCTCTACAAGAGGATTCCAGCTCAGGATTTACCTGTCTAAAGTTTGAATTTCCACGTCTCAGCTGGTCACATGTACATGCTTTTTAGATGCATTGCATCTCAATCTTGGTTGAGGAGAGAACCTGAGACTGTTTAAGGGGTTGAACACAGTTGTCCAGCCCAAAGGGCAAAGCCAAGCTTCCCCCATGTGCTGGTACAGGGCTGATGGCGAGGAGACAATGATGAGGAAAAACACTTGCTGTCCTTTGGAGAGGCAGTGGTCTCTCCTTGGAGGCAAAGACATGGGTGGAACCACTGACCCCATACCTGCTGAGGAACAGACATGGTCTGGCTCCACAAAGTATGATAGAATCATAGAATGGTTGGAAAGGACCTTAATGCCCATCCAGTTCCAGCCCCCTGTCATAGGCAGGGACACCACAGGGCTCCAAGCCCCATCCAACACCTCCAGGGAGTAGGCAGTCACCACTGCTCTGGGCAACCTGGGCCAGGTCCTCCCCACCCTCACAGGGAATCATTTCTTCCTAAAATCTCATCTCAATCTCCCCTCTTTCAGATTAAAACCGTTCCCCCTTGTCCTGTCCCTGCACTCCTTGATCAAGAGCCCCTCCCCAGGTTTCCTGTAGGCACATGTCTGAGCATAGGGTTTTTTTCTTCCCTCAGCAGGGATGTTCAGAAGGAAAACACTGGGATACATCCTTGAATGGTGGAGAAGTGATGCCAGAACCTCAGTAATCATAGCTGACTATTCCACTGTAAACAGGCCTAATGTACAGACAAAATCCATGCTTGGGCAACATGAACTTCTACTCTGAATACCTCCAGTTTGAAGACGTCACCCTTTATATTTTCCATGTATTTGTACATGTGTCTGTGTGTCTTTGTGTGTCTACCTGAATGTACAAAGTTATTCAGCTGTCTGATGGAGTAGTTCGGTCGGATTGTTTGATGCAAATAATACAGTGAATCACCCCCACCGACACCACTTGCTCTCTGCCACTGCGCCTTCAAACCCAACCCTGATAGAGTGAGGCAACGCGACGTTCAGCTCCTCAGCTGCACAGACCTTGTTCTCTTCCGCTCGTGCCGCCACTGCAGACCACACAGCCCCGGCAAAATAGTGCTCTGGGGAGGGGGCAGGAGGTGTTGAAGTCTCTCTATAAGAAGGTTAAAGTTGCTAGAGCTTTTCTGTGGTCTGCGGTGGCCGCGTTAGCGGTGCTGCCGGGGGCTCAGGGCGCAGGAGAGCAGGCGTACGCTGTTAGGTAGCTTAACTTTTCATTTCCTGTGTGGTTTCATATTAGGTATGGTATGCATGACCAAGTTTAATCGATGCACAAAGCAATGTTTTATGTACGTGCTGGACTTCCAGAAATAACTAGTGGCAAGATAGACACATCAGCAAAGGATTTTCAAAGTCACCAGAGAGCCTGGCTGCCAGAACAGAGACATTTTAAAGTTTGGTGCTCAGAAACCTCTTTAAGGCTTCCCTGCTTTGTATGAAACAGACATTAATAATTTGATTAGAAAACCAAATCTTCCTATTCAAAGCTAGGCTTGTGCTCTGAAAGAATAATATTTACTAGAGTGGAAAAGTAAATCAAGTGCTACAGTAGGTGTTCAGGTTTACGGTTTACAGGAAGATGTGCCAGGAGGGACTTCTCCTGGCTCCCTCCCTTCTCCCCATCATCCCCCAGGTTTATGAGGTGCTCAGCTCCATGATGCTTGCCTGCTGCTCAGCTACATGACAGGGCTCAGAGAGCCTTTCTCCTGACTGCCAATTTTTCTTCAGCTGTGGAGCCACGTTAATAGGTGGGAGTGTTTAGAGCTCATAGCAGTGTGGGAACAGCATAGTGGGGCCAGCAAAGTAATGCTGCGAAAAGAAGGACTCATTTTCTTTTTCAGGCTTGTGTTCCCTGCGTGCTCAAAAGGGCTTTGGAGCCGGGATGCAGAATTGCTACAGAAAGGAGTCAGGAGCAGGGGAGATACGGAGTGAAACAGTGCGATACAGCCAAGTTCATTCCATTGTGGGGAAGAGAAGGATCAGAGATGATAACAGTCTTCTTGGCTCCTGGGAAGGAAGGGGGTGGTTTCTTTCTTTCTTCTACATCTGTGAAGGGGAAAATCTAAACTGGAAACCCATTTGCCCTCCATCACCACCTCTGCGTGCTAAAGGATGAACATATGAATAAATACTTGCATCTATACTAAATTATAACCATACGTGAAAGGGAACAAAGCTCAACCCGCATCTTGGAGCACACTAACACAACTCAGCTCACAACTCATTCATGCTGCTCCTTGTGAACAACCCCTGATATTTAATGATCCCACTTCATGCTTGGACATTGCCCTGGAGATGGTTTGTTGGCACAGACCAACACTCTCCTGGGACACTTGCGTGCAGTGACATAGGCAGGACCATTGTGAGGCATTGGCCTTATTTATTGTCTTGGTACAGATGTGACTGAGAGTACCAGTTCATCATGGCCTTTTTCTCAAACTAGAATAGCCTCATGGTTGTGTGGTGAGTGGGAAGAATTGGATCCTCAGTTACAGTGAGCGGGACAGGAAATTCAAGCTTTAATTAAAAAAATGTAAAGCTTTCTGCTCACACCCTCCTTCAGCATCTGTAACTTTGGCCAAATTGTGCGTCAGGGCTACATTTAGCCTCTCCCTAGGGCTGAGATGGTAGATCTGGCACCCAAAAGAGAAAGATGATTTCCAAAACCAGATCGGGTGCCTTGAAGCCAGCAACTGTGAGAAGCATTGAAGCCAGAACAGGAACCTCCCTTGAGGTACTGCATTTGATCAGGCTGTGAGTGGGTTTACCTGATACATTTAGGTCATATCTGAAAGCGAACGATGCTACTGGGAAGCCTTCTGCCATATAAAATAATGTGGTTGGGTTCTGCAAGGACAAAATGGTTTGCTCTAAGGCTGGTATTTCAGTCAAGCTGAGATCAGCAGTGGGGAGTGAATGCCCCATAATGAGTTATGACTCCGAAGCCTTGCCTTGGTACATCAGGGGAAAGCAAGGCAAGGGCAGTGATCACAGCCCATCGGGTCAAACTAAAGTCTTTTGTTGTGCCTGTGGGATGATGTCAGGAGCAATGGAGGTTTCCTCCAGATGGGTCTCTGTGTGTTGATCCAATACTGATGCTTCTGACTGTGTTGGCTTCAACTGCAGCTTCCAGGCATGGAAAAGGACTCTACTGAATTGTGCTGGTGGTTTTCCAGGGATGCTTTATTACACAATTACATCACAATGAAACCATAGTTTGGGGTGTTGGAAAAAAACTTTAGCTGGTGCTTTATCCACTAAGTCTCATTCTTTCTTCTTCACTACTGTATGGTGTGAAATTCTCAGAAATCCCATTAAAAGAAAAAGTATGGATTTTATTACTGTAATGTGACAATTCGTGTGACTCAGTGTTTCCCTTCCAGTCATCCATCCCTTACCCATAGAAACTGAGAAATGGATCTGTCCTCTTACTCATTAACCTTAAACAAGGCTATGGCAAAAACAAGAGTGATAAGATCAAACACATATGCTACATGGTACTTTTGCAGATAACTGACTTACAGTAGACATAACATCTTAATTAAGGTCCATTCTCAATGTGCTCTCCCTCCATCTGCTAGGCAGAAATCGCTGCAAAGCCTGCAGGATTTTGTTCTCTGTGAAGCAGAAGGTCCTGCCACAAAACAAGCTTTTGAGAAGTCCTTACTCAGTATGACTCACAGTCTTAAGGAAGTGTTGTCTAGACAAGACCCCAGGTTTTTAAGCCATAGCTCTGAGTGAGAGAAGTGAGAAAAGCCAAGCGATGTCAGCAGGAGGGATGGACTGCAAAGCTACAGGGTGTCTGTAAGCACTGGATTGCCCTGGTGCTCATGTGGCATTTCCTTCAAGAGGAAAACGTGCATTCTGCTGGGAGGTAACACGTTCTCGTACGTGATGGTGGATAAGAAGGATGCAGACTCTTAGTCTGTGCTGTACACGGCTGGTGATGGTGGATTTTGATCACCTTGGTGTGAGACTTCAGCCCTTCATGTAATCCAGCCCTGTCTCACATATTCCCAGACGTGCTCTGGGCAGCACCAGAGCTGCCTGTGGATGTGTGTTTGCTTTGGCACAATGATACAAGGCATCCAGGGCTTTCAGATTCCCACTCTATGCCTGAAATTGGGCTCAGAATCCCAATCAGAGCAGGTTAAGAAGCAGTGGGGTTATTGGCTTGTAGATAAAATGTCCTTTTAGTAATTTAAAAAACCCCATCAATTCTTTTCAGTATTCAATTGAGCTTTACATCATCTCTTCTTCTGGCATCAGAATAGGGGTCAATGAAGGAAAGAGACTATCAGTATTTGGGATACAAAGGCTAGGAAAAGCTCAGCTCTAATAATTTATGGGATTGCTGACTCGCAGTAGAGAAAGTAGAGAAAGACCATGGCTGTATCCATGGGAGTGACTACCAAGGGGAACAGCTGAACTGGGCCAGAAAACAGCTTTTCATTTGCAAGGTAAGGACTAAACATCACCTGCTTGGCTCATCTCAAATAAAAGGATCACAAAAGCACGTCTTTTTTGATAATTTAGGCTTAGGAGTAAATTTGCAGCAATATTGGAATTTCAGATAGCTTTTCAGATTATCCTGGTCCCAGGGAAATCTTTCTAGTGTGCACAGTGCAAAAAGAAAAAAAAAACAGATAAAATAAATAGCTTTGAAATCCCAACTGCTGTTTCCAGCTCCTAAACCACCCAGTTTTGGTAGAGGAATGGGCTTTCTTTCATAACCTCCCAATTGTAGTCAACTGAATGGAATTCTGCAATTTTACTTGGCTGAGTTTCCAAGCCAAGTCAACTGCTTTGTTCTGAAGAGCTGGAAAACCACTTGATCCAGCTCAGAATTGCTTTCTAGGTGTCATCTCACTGTAGTGAATCCTTTTTCCATCCGCGACAGATGTATTTCTGGATTAACAAAAAGAAAATCATTTGAAACTTAGGCACAGTCACACACACAAAAAAATATCCATAAAGCAATGATTCCTCCTGAGCCAAGGAGCTTTGAACTGCTAAATGCCTGCTCTTTTGAACATCTTTTAAGTTTTCAGAGAGATCCACTAGGATGGCTTTTGCTATGAATGATTTTCTGCTATAGGGATGCTGTAAAGGAGTACATGGTGTGGAGAAGCAATTACATGTGTCTTAAAACAAATTTCTAGCTATTTCAAGGTTAAAGAGTCCACAGTGGTCATCTCACTTTATTCAGATTTATATTCTTCGGAAATTCATTTGACTTCAATTATTTTGTATGTTACTCTTAAAAATGAGATATACCATCCACACCCCCCTCCATCCATCAAGCTAATCTAATCTAGCCTAAAGTAAAATAATGAAGACAATCCTTCAGAGCCAAACACGATTAGCTCACTGAGAGCTGAAATGAAGTTTTCTGTGGGTTTTTTTTTTCGTTATTTCCCGGTTGAGTTAGAGGAAGCCTAAATTTTAGCCATGACTTCAGTAGAAGCAGGCTGTCACCTATGTGTGCACAAACACCTGAATGGAAATAGAAAACATGGTGCTACTTCTTCCAAGACTATTAATGAAAAATTAAGGTATTCCAAAATCTACTTGGACTCCTGCATTGAGTTCTGGAGTCCTCAGCACAGGAACGACATGGAGTTGTTGGAGCGAGTCCAGAAGATGATGCGAGGGCTGGAGCACCTCCTGTATGAGGACAGGCTGAGAGAGTTGGGGTTGATGAGCCTGGAGATGAGGAGGCTCTGGGGAGACCTTAGAGCAGCTTCCAGTGCTGAAAGAGGCTCCAGGAAAGCTGGGGAGGGACTCTTGATCAGGGAGGACAGGGATAGGATGAAGGGGAATGGTTTTCAGCTGCAAGAGGGGAGACTGAGATGAGATCTTAGGAAGAAATATTTTGCTGTGAAGGTGGGGAGGCCCTGGCCCAGGTTGCCCAGAGCAGTGGTGGCTGCCCCATCCCTGGAGGGGTTCAAGGCCAGGTTGGATGGGGCTTGGAGCCCCTGATCCAGTGGGAGGTGTCCCTGCCCATGGCAGGAGGTTGGAATTGAATGGACTTTAAGGTCCCTTTCGACCCAAACCATTTCATGATTCCATGATCTAATGCCAGTGCCCACCTTCGACTGTGGTTCTCTTCAGGCATTCATTACTCATGTGAGACGTTCTAACATGAAACTCTCAAAAGAGAGTCTATATTCAATTTATCATTCTACTTCTCAGCATTATTATATAGAATTTGTTGCCCATGAGAGAAATATCCTTTCCTGTGCTCTTTTTCTTCAAAAGGCTCACTTCATGCCCTCAGGGCTGGATGCACAAAGTGCTCTAACAGAGCTGCGGAGGAAAGAACATGCAGGTTTCAGGTCTTGTCTAGCATGGCAAGAGGCAGCTTAATATTCTGTGCAGGAGCTGTTATTTCCTGTTCAGAAAATCATTTTCAGGCTATCTCATGCCATTTTGGAAAAGGTTTAAGCTAAAAGTTTAAGTGAGAGGTTTAACCTAAACCTTTAACCCATGTCCCCAGGCCACTGCACTGCTGTGTTGGCTCACTTGTACATGAGTGAATCTACTGGTACGATGCTTAACCCTGAGCTGGAAAGACAATCAAGACCCCAGTTAAGAGAAATAGGCTGAGGAGAGGCAACCCTTGAAGTAGGGGAGAAGACAAGGTTAAATTGCCAGGGCTTGTGCAGATAGGAATCCTCAGAAGTCCTCTTGAAGGGGACATCAGTTTTTGAAGGCTCCCTCTCTGGACCAGGAAAGGAACTTGTAATCACTGCTGTGCTGACCTAGGGAATTATAGTACCCTACATTATATAGAATCATAGAACAACCAGGTTGGAAGAGACCCACCGGATCATCGAGTCCAACCATTAGGTTTAGGGTTTAGCTTGTATTCACACCAGCATATCTGTTCACACTTGTCTCGCAGCTCAGCTGGGGGAGGAATGAAGGTGCAAAACAGGCACTGAGGAGACAGGCATGGGTGTGATTCTGTTACTCATTTCCAGTCATCAGCAGAAGGAGGTCTTGCTTAATGGTGGGACTGTATGTGTAGAATATTAATGCCATGCTACATATCC
This sequence comes from Piaya cayana, assembly GCA_013389865.1. Lineage (NCBI taxonomy): Eukaryota > Metazoa > Chordata > Aves > Cuculiformes > Coccyzidae > Piaya > Piaya cayana. The sequence continues at coordinate 43,717 of WAAB01006971.1, forward strand.
ATCTATGCTATAGGGATTCCCTGGGTATCTTTGCAGTCTGTGGCCTTTGCTAGGGTGCTTTGCCCTGTGCCATGGCATCCCACACTGTTGTGTAGGTTAAAAAATAGATCTTGGGCTTGCATGGATTGGGGTAGATATCGTGAATTTACCAGAGCTGTCCTAGATTTGTATGAATGGAGTGTTTAATGGAATGTCTCCCCACAGAAGGTGATGGATGAGGGGTGGGAGAAAACCCCACAGTTACAGATTTCCAAGGAGAAGCCCATGAATTCTGCCTACTTCGTGAACCCTGTGAACTCCAAAATCAGTTCAGAGAGTTCCATGAACCCTCAAACTCCAGCAGGCTTTGCCGTGCCTGGTGCAAAGCTCTCAGTTTCTTGTCATCCCGTTTTGTTACTTTTGCTCCCTTTTATTAGCCGGGAAGCACAGCTGTACAATCTCTCCCATTTCAGGGTAATTGCATTAGACACTTGGAGGCCGTCGGATTGCCATTCAAGCTGGTATATAATGAATTTACTTGACATGCAGAGGTCCTTATGTCACAAAAGGTTTTCTCATTATATCTGAGCTTTTATTTGTTTATCGAGCGAGCGTCTCGAAACCCTCGCCCTCTCCCCACTCATAATGTGGGAGAAGCGATGCAGGAAGCTGCCTTTTAGCGCAATATTCATCAGAAAAGGCCCACCTGGCTGTAACTTTTAGGTTTTAATTGCAGCTTGCACGGGAAGATCTGGCTGCGAATGCCTGCCTTGAAGAGTCAGCACTGGGGGATGACATGGACAGGGTTGGCTGTTTATAACTGGCAGCATAATGTTCTCCCTAAGATGTGCTAGGACACCTGGGGATTTTATCCCTCCTTCCCTGCAGGATTAAACACCGTTTGCACCCAGAGGGTGCATCCTTGTCCTCATTGAAGGTAGCAATTGGTCCCATGAACAGGTCTTGATGAATCCTGTAACATGGTTAGACATATGCAGTGGAGCAATCCTGTTTAGTCTTTCCTGGGTCCTGGACTTATCTGGTTCAGTGCACGACATGGGATACAAATAACTCCTCAGTGCACAATAAATTCAGACTCAAACCTTCATCTTTCACCAAGGTGGGAGCAGTGATATGATATCATAGCAAAAGGCAAGGCTGTGCAAAACCCCACTGGAGAACCACGGAAAGGATGCAGTGATGTCCGCTTTGGTCCCATTACCCTCCAGAGCCAGCACCAGTGAGTTGGAGGGCAGAGGGAGCCTCCATTAAACCCTGCCCACCGCCAAAGAGCTTGTGGTACATGGGGATGTCACTGTGAGAGGTTAACTGCAGGCTCTGCCAGCCTGGACAAGTACTCCCTTAAAACCAACCCCCTGAGTCCTCCTCTGTGCAGAAAGGCTCGGAAGGGGGTTTTGCAGTCTGTATTTAGCAGCCCCCTTCAGTGTGAGGTTTGTCTGCCCAGACCTGGTGGGGAAAGCCCTGTTCCCTTCTGATTAGCCCTATCTGAAGCTGAGCCGGGATCGCTTGGCACCTCGCTAATCATTCCTGCCTATTGTCCAGGGGCTTTCTGGGAGCGATGTGATATTGTTGCTTCTCTGCGATGCTGGGGTCTCCAGCGGGCTCCTCTCTCTAGCAAGGGCTGGGGTGGGAGCAATGTCTCACATGAATGAGATAAGAGAAGACAAAGCAAATGGGAAAGAAAGGAAGCTTGTAGCTTTTCAAGTTCAATGAGGCTTACCAGGCTTTCGGGGGCCTCTTCAAATCAGAGGCCGAGTTAAAAGAACATGCAGAATTCAAAGCCTGTCCTTTTCCAGGCCCTCTGCCTGCTTTGAAAATCCTCCCAATTCATGTTTACTCTTGTTTCAGCCCCCCCTCCCCCTCTCTCCTATCTTCCCCAAGGAGGCACACACTCAGCCCTTCTCCCTGGGAGGAATCTTCTCCCCAAAACCTGTTCAAAGCCACCTCTGGTCCAGGGATGCCCAAGCACGGGAGCAAGTGGGGTGGCTGTTTCCATGCCCCCAGATCCTGAATGCCAGATGTATGCAAATGGTAGCGAATGGTGGGCAACATCAAAAAAGGATACAATGGACCCCCTTAATCCCTCGTTACCCAGAGCTGTCTGTCACCCTAGTGAAACACAGCATCAGAATGAGGTATAAACAGTTCCTCTCCCACTGCAAACATTAAAGTGCTTCTTTGGCTGGCAGACACATACTTTGGAAAGTTGCTGATGGGGAGCACAAAGCCTGAGTGCTTTCATCCCAGGAATTACAGTATGAGCTACTACTTTCCGGGTAGAGTTAAGGGCTGCAAAAGAGGGGACACTGGATGGGAAGAGACGCAACTTCCTCTTATGCCACTTTACTTGCGACTTTACTTGCAAAAGGAGTTTGATGTACTTGAGAAAATTTATCAGTAAGGGCTCTTTAGTAAGTGGTGTTGTAAAACTGGCTCAGATAGGATCCAAGTCTGGCTGTTCAAAGGAGAGGGTACAATTATGGAATCATAGAAGGGTTTGGATTGGAAGGGAACTTTAAGCCTATCCAGTCCCACCCCCTCCCATGGGCAGGGACACCTCCCACTGGATCAGGGGCTCCAAGCACCATCCAAGCTGGCCTTGAACCCCTCCAGGGATGGGGCAGCCACCACTGCTCTGTTGCAATAGGCTGCACGGCTGTGGTTATGTTGGCTGTACATCGCACTTCATTCTCATCTCTTGAGCAGGAAGAAGGCTTTATTGTTAATAATAACAACAACAGTTCTTTGCAAGTCCCTGATGACGGGGCCTCAAAGACAGGAAGGTAGGTGGCAAACAACCTTTGTGCATCTGCTGTTCCATTGTCTCTTCTGGTGGGGTGTCATCTTCTGCCCAGCCCATATTCCTGGCCAGGCTGCAGGCAGCTCATGTCCAGCACACCGCTGTCCTCTTGGGAGCTCTGGCTGTGAATTTCTGATGCAGGGCAGTTGAAAACCTGTAAGGATGAGGATTGATCATGTCATGAAAACATCATCTGGGGTACGTGACTTTTTAAGCTATTGCAGCCTAATATAGAGATTGGACCCTGATCTGTTTTGCTGCTTCTGAGCCCCTGACATTGGGATTGGGAAGAGTCCTCTCCCATTCACTCCTTCATGTGTTTTATCAGTTGGAAGAAACAGAGAAGCAAGCAGGTGAGCCCCAGTTTCTGATTCATCATGGCTTTGCCCCAGCTCTCAAACCAACAGCACAACATGCAGCTGTGGTAAGTCCACCATCCTCGTCTGGATGTGTGATGCCCTGGGAATTTAAACAGGTGAGGATCTGGCCCTGTGTGTTTGGAAAACTCCACCAGACCCTTTATTCTTCTGCAAACCTGCTGTTTGATCCTAGGAAAGAACCTGTGATGAAGGCAAATGGTTGTTCAGTTTCATCTTCTTGCGTAGGAGCTGAGTGCGTGTCTAGGTGGCCTTCATGCCAGGCAGAAGATGACCCTCCACCAGCAGAGGCAACAGAGCAGCAAGTGGGCAAAGGTTGTTTGCATCTTCCTGTGTTTGAGGCTCTGTTATTTCTTGCTTAGGAGCTCAAGTAGTCAAGGTTTTAGCGATCAGCTCTTTATACCTCTGTCTCTGTACCACTCATGATCCTGGGAATAACTCTAAATGACCACCTCCTCACCTCAACCGGCCTTATAAAAAGGAGAAGAAAGAAATGGCAAATCTCATAGCTGATACTTTGCCAGCTGTCACCCAGCTGGGTGTGAGACATGAGGTGAAATATTCCTGCAGGTCTTCCATCCTCTGCTGTGCACAGCTGACAGCAAGGACATCGCAGCTTCAGAAACTGAAGGGAACAAAGGGAGCATCGAGCTCCAGGACCAAAGCCCAGCTGGCAGGTAGCGACTTGGGGGAGATGATTTTTGCTGCATACCTAGCAGGGACCCCAGATGGAAAAGAGCTGTCACTCCTTTTAAGAGTTGCCACTTCTGGGTTTGGTTTTTTTTTTTGTCAAATGGGGCTGTAAATAGTGTCTCTTGAGCACTGCTCCCTAAAGTCCTTGCTGAAAACAGCAGGGAATTTACATGCTGGCTAACAGCACTTACTTAGGACACTGTTGACAGCAACTGCAGAATTTCTCTCCCTTCCCAGCCATGAAAATAAACTGAAGGGGATGATGAAGTTTCGGGGGTGGGGGAAGAGCAATGTGACAATCACTGCGAGTCACCAAAGTGGAGGGAGTCAAGCAGCCCCATACGTGAATGCAGCAGAGCTCGTTCTCATTTCTCACCACGTTGTGTAGCCCCATTGAGTGCAGGAAGGTCTCTGCAGCTCGGTAACACAGACGTGGATTGTGCCTTGTGGTTTCTCAGTTGTCAGTGATCTGCAGGGAGATGGCGGATCAAGACCAGCTCCTCAGCCAACATGAGTTGCAGAAGTGTCAGCGACCTTGTGTGGCCCTTTGTCACTATTGTCTCAGCTTCTCTGAAAAGAAACTCTTGGTCTTGTTCTCCTCCTCTGCGCTGGGAAAGTGACTATTATTGTGCCCTGGCCTTTGGTTGATGAAAATATGTGTAACTTTTGTCACTTGTTTCTCCATCCTGAGTGCAGTTCCCCCCACCCCCACTTGCCATTCACATTTTGTGTGACTCTGGTGTTCATTAAACTGGCTGAGACTGGGGGCAGGGAGCCAGGTACATTCCAGCTTTGCCCAGCAGACCCCTGCCTTGATCCCCACGGGGTTTTGTCAATGCACCCCACATCTGACCCATAGCTCGGTTCTGAAGCCCTGGACATGTGCCAGATGTCCCACCCACAGCACTCCCTGCATCTCCATCAGCCTTGCCAGAGCAGCCTTTTGATGCCAGGCTGAATGGTGTGGGGTTATTTAGAATCGTGGGATCATGAAATCGTTAAGGCTGGAAAAGACCTCTCAGCTCATCCAGTCAAACCGTCAGCCCAACACCACCGTGTTGACCAAATCATGTTCCAAAGTGCCAGGGCCACATGCTTTTAAACATTTTCAGGGACAGAGACTCCTCCAAATGCCCTGGGCAGCCAGAGCTTCACGTTGCCTTCAGTAAAGACATTTTTCCTAATATCCAATCTAAACATCCTCTGGCACAACTTGAGGCCATTCCCTCTTGTCTTATCACTTGTTACTTGGAGAAGAGACCAGCACCCGGCGTTGCTACAACCTCCTTTTCAGGAGCTGCAGTTAACGATGATGTCTCCCCTCAGCCTCCTCTTCCCCACACTGAATAGCCCCAGGTCCCACAGGTTGACAAATGCCAGGAAGGGATGCAGAAGCTCATCAAACCCATTTTCATAAGGTGATGAATCACTGCCTTAAGACAGGCTAGGGTAGGAAGGGAAGGGATACGTGTATTACTATCTAGATTGTTACACTGAATGTCTATGAGAGATCATATCACCTGGATTGATTTGCTGTTTCTTTTCTGCCTTGTGCCATGTGAGAAGAAATGGCCTCATTTTGCACCAGAGGTGGTTTAGACTGGTTGTTAGGAAAAATTCCTTCACTGATAGAGTGGTGCAGCCTTGGCAGAGCCTGTCCAGGGCAGTGGTGAAATCTCCATCCCTGGAGGGGTTCAAAAATTGTGTAGACATGGCACTTGGGGACAGGGTTCACTTGGCACAGTGGGGTGGACTGGATGAGCTTAGAGGTATTTTCCAACCTGAATGATTTATCCTTTGCCCCACTCCAAGGTGAGCACCTGCATTCTCTTCACAGTGGTGGCACTTACTGCCCAGGGGACAGGTCAGTGATGAGAAGGTCCTGAAGTATTTAGACCTCTGAGTGCCAAGACGTTACTGGAATTAGTCTCGTGCACTACAGTGTCTTGGCAAGGCAGTAGCTACCCGTCTGTGCAGGGTATATATAATTCAATAACATACAATCAGGAGTTGCTAGACCCGTCCCCAGCTGCCTGATGGTTTAAAGTCAATCTGGAGTGAATAGGAACATAAAGGAACTGAGGTGAAAAGTCCTTCTTGATGCAAACAGCATTTTTAAGCTGACAGAGATCGTGGGCATTGAAGTGCTTATGCTGCTGTCATCCGTCTGTGTTCAACAACCCTGGAAAATGGTTAGTGAGGGTCTTATTCTCCTGAGCTACAGAGCAGAGCCACAATGTTCTGGTAAAGGGGAAAGATTTCGTTTCCATTCCGTTTTTGCTCCAATGTCTAGGGTGGTTTTCTAAACTCATGGTTTCAATATGGGCGATACCATGAAGGAGGCGTGGAGCTGAGTTTGCACACATTAAGAAATAAGAATGTAAGTGATGTGGTTAGTTAGGGACATGGTGTACTCAGCTGGAAGAGTGTAAATTGGATTATGGATGGATTGCTGTTTAATTACCTGTTTGAGCTGCAATTCAGCCAGTGTTATCTGCTGAACTAAATGATATTACTAACTCAAACTTTGAGGGCCACAACCCTCCCAAGAAAGGCAGTTTTCCGAAGGGAACAGGTATTCCAACTGCTCTAGATTGTGGCTGCAGTGAGTGGAGCCAGTGGGACCCCACAGACATGTCGTCAACCAGACAGGGAGAGCCCCTCATTAAAAGATCAATTCTGTGTTGTGGACTTGAATGCTGGATGATGCCAATGGAGGAAAGGGGGCAATGTAGAAGCATCAGGATCTTGCTGCATGGGAGGACAGGCATACGGCTGAAAACATTCCCAGTGCTGCCAGCAGATAACGACCGTTAGATATTTCCTAGAGCTTTTTGGGCTGTAGACCTGATGGGCTGAATCAGACCATGGTGATTTTTTAACAGAGTTAAATCATGAGATGCATTTGGCTCTGCAGTTGCTTGCTTTACTCCTGATAAGGCAAGGTGAAGTCTGATGTCATGCCAGTGGCAGCCAGCAACGGGATAGTGTGTAGAAGGGAATGTACGGTTACAGATGTACAGACTTAGACAGGAGTGGCTGAGACAGAAGATCTTTAAGGTTCATTCCAACTCAAACCACTCTGTGATTCCATGAAAACCAACCTGACAATAGCAACATGTTTAAACCAAGTATTTTGAGCAATGGATTTTGGTAACACTCATAAGAGTGTGGCAGACAGATGCAGCCAAGACGTAGTGGAAAAACATGTAAAGGATGATTCTCTGGAAGCCAACATTGCCTGAATGAAAACCTTAGCCTCTGCTTCTTATCTCTCATCCATTGCTGTGTCCCTGAGCTGCCACGGACTCTGCTGTGACTCTACCTGCTCCTCCCCTGGATCCCACCAGCCAGTTTCAATCCCATGTAACTGAAGAGATGATGATACACGATACACAAACAAGAGGCTGAACAGCAGGCATGGAGTCCACAGGGTGAGCCCAGTGCATGACAGACACACAAGAAGGCCCAGATGAGCCGACACCATGGCCACATCCTTTTAAGTGAGGAGTAATTGCCATGCTCTAAGTTACTTACTGCTAGGACTGAAGCCAGAGTTTGAAATAAATCTTGGTGGGTTTAGCAGTTTTGCTAATGCTTGTGGAAGAAGCAGGCTTTAGTGCAGTTATTCCTGATTTATGCAAAGTGGGAGAAGGATTAGATGAAAATCTGAAAGCAAGTGTTAGTGTCCTTCAAAAAACTCTTAAATGGGGTCAGGGAAAGCAATTTAGGGTGAAGCAAATGGCTAAATATCAAACCTTTGGAGAAAATCCTCCTTTGAGACTTTAAGTAGGAGACATTTAAGATCAGCTGCACCACTACCACCTATCAGCGGGCAGGCTGGAAAAGGGTTGAGCCATTTAACTGTTTCATGTGACAGTCTTAATCCTAAAAAATTCATCTACAGATTAACAAATTAAGTCACATGTAATTTATAAAATGATTCTCAGATCCTGGCAGTGAGTTGTCATCCATTAAAAAAATACAATTGTGTAAGACCTGTAGGATTATCCAGTCCAACCATCAGCCAAACACTACTGTGCCTACTGGACCATGTCCCCAGGTGCCACTGCCACACATTTTTTTAATCCCTCCAGGGACGGAGACTCCCCCACTGCCCAGGGCAGCCTCTGCCAGGGTTTCACCACTCTGTTAATGAAGAAATTTTTCTCAGTCTCCAGCCTAAACCTCCCCAGTACAACCTGAGGTCATTTCCTCTCATCCTATCGTTTATTACTTGGGAGAAGAGACCAATACCCACCTGCCCACAACCTCCTTTCAGGCAGTTGTAGAGAGCAATGTCACCTTTAAAGCATGAGTGAGGTGGCCCTAAATCCTGGCCAACCTCCACGTGGGGTAGCATGATGGTGCTGCCTGTGGTGTGTTTGCTGAAGCGAGTTCACTTTAAAGAGATTTAAGATTTTACCTTCACCAGTACAGGAATTAGTCAGGTCATGGGGCACAACACCTCTTCAGTGTGGCTTTATCTGAAGGTTGCCAATAACAGCTTGGTCATGTGAATCCAGCTGTCTCCAAGCAGATGTCTTCAATCTGTAGCTCATATGTGCTCATCCAGAGGTTAAAGACAAGATCAACTGCTCTGAGAGCAAGGAGTGAAACGTGTCCTTCTCCTCCCTAAATTCTTCTGTGTTACTCTGGTGGCTGTTGTTATCATTAACAGCCATACTCAAGGGGTTTCACTGTAACAGCGCCCATGATCTTTTGTTTCTGTGGGGGTTATAAAAAGCCACAGGGAAATTTCAAGTGAACCTGAGAATAGACATTTTCCTCAAAAATGGACCAGAAGGTGAAATGCAATGCAGCATCACTGGGATAAGTGTACTCAGCCATACTTTAAAGCTGCCAAGATAAAACCACCAGCAAAGATCAGACCAGTCTGAATACAGCTCTTTATTCACATGAAAGTAAATCTGACTGTGACCTTAGTGAAGTTCACAAAAGGAGTTGGAGTTGTTCAGTGTGACTGACTTTTGAAAGATGATCTGGACATGTTTGGGTATATTGAGTCATGGAATTTGGGTGTTGGTCTCTTCTCCCAAGGAACAAGTGACAGGATAAGAGGAAATGGCCTCAAGTTGTGTCATGGGAGGTTTAGATTGGGTATTATCATAGAATCATAGAATCATAGAACAAGTAGGTTGGAAGAAACCCACCAGATCATTGAGTCCAACCATTCCTATCAAACACTAAACCATGTCCCTCAGCACGTCGTCCACCCGTCCCTTAAAACCCTCCAGGGAAGGTGACTCAACCCCCTCCCTGGGCAGCCTCTGCCAGTGCCCAATGACCCGTACTTCACTGAAAGGGTTGTCAATCACTGGAAGAGACTGCCCAGGGCAATGGCCAAGTTGCCATCCCAGGAGGGATTTAAAAGCCATGTAGATGTGGTGCTTAGGGACATGGTTTAGTTGTGGACTTGACAGGGCTAGGTGTATAGTTCGATGATCTTAAAGGTCTTCTCTAACCTAAACTGTTTTGTGATTCTTTGAAAACTGTTTCTGAGCCATCAGAGCCCCTGATTTCCTTCAGATACTGAGAACAACATTGGCCAGGGGATTTCCCTCTTTCCACATGCTGATGCCCTCTCTCCACTGGTTGAAGCAAAGGCTGATGTTTATTGCAGGTGGTACTGCACACGTTACTCCAGTTCACTGCCAAGTACAGTAAGTCTTGACCTGACACTGCTGGAGAACATTCCTGCTTTAGGAACTCATAGAAACATCAGAACTTTAGGAACTTATCAGAAACATCACTGAATAAACGATCTGTCTAAACTGGATTCTTTCTATACCCCAAGAAAGAGCTCTGTGGATCAAGGCTGAAGCCAAGAGATGCCCCAGGAGAAGCTTGTATTTGGCTGCCCGTCATCCTCTGGTTCTATGAATAATGATGATCGTTTCCTTTCCAGGACTGTTGGTCTTCACACTTAATATGCCATTTTTTACTAGGACTATAATGATGAGGAGAGCCAGAGATGCTGAGGAACAGGCAGGTCACTCCTTGCAAGCACCAGATGATATACAACATACTATTAGTAGGGTTACACACTTCTTTTAGAAACTGAGCAAGCTTTCTTATGCAGCCCATGGGTCTGATCTGCAGCAGGCTAGCTCTTTTTTTCGTATTTGTCAGTTCCAGTGAAGCGGAAGTATTTCTGCTTCCCTGTCTGCAATAAATTCAGATAGGGTTTGTGCTGGTTGTAAGGGTAAAACTGCAAGATGCTCCTCCCCTGACACTGAAAGCAGCTGAAAAGTGAGACACGAGCAGATTGCCAGGCAATCTAACAGCCCCAAGGTAATCCATGCTGGGGGATTTGCTTTGCTCTCTTGCTGGTGCCCATCATCTTTTTCTTCTCACAGCGTCAGTACTTTCTGCCAGATGGCTATTATTTTTTACAGGGCTACAGACAATTATACCTGCCAAGGGCATGCCAGAGTAGTTAGCATTTATGGTGTTAAGGAGATTACCTTCTAAATGTTAATAGCAGACATAGACAGGGTAACCTTCCTACTCCAGATCCCAATTAGATCAGCGCTTTGCAGTGCTGAATGGATGCTTGCAGACGTACGTGACCACAGGTACAGGAAACACACCTGCACACTGCACACACTCAGCTGATGCTTGCACGATTTGTCACCACATGTAAGCACAACAGGGTCTTCCACCATTCACATACAGCAAAGTTCTGCAAGGAAGCCAGAACCATTCACTTTCCCAGGATTCTTGGAGCTGGGTCACATCTGCTGGGCTTTTTGTGGGCATTGATGTTGGGGGTGATGTTTCCATTGCCTTAGAGGCAAAATTGATTCAGGGACTCACTAGATTTTCAGTTTCTGCAGCTGCTTGATTGTGTTTTTAAAGACCGGAGGATCTGGTCTGTTGTCAGAAGCTTGGGAAAGGCAGCACCATGTGGAGGGTTGGACATGGGGTGGTGTGAGACGTGAGTATACTCCTAGGGCTGCTGGTGAGTCTTTGAGTGCTCTCAAGAAGGGATCTTCTCAGCTTAGATTGCACACATCAAAGCAGGAGCCAGCTCTTCATGTTTGTTTGATGGCACTTGCTGCAACAACACTCAACCAGCATCTCCAGCTGCAGCTGGAAGGAGAAAAAAATAAAATAGCTGCTGCTTGAAACGGCTCAAAGATATAAATTTGTACCAAATCCATCCACCTGTCCTAGCTTCACTGGTAACAGTTCCTAACTTTGCAAAACAGAACCATTTTTCAGACATAAAGCTGGTATTCGCTCAAGAGCTTCACACACTTGGATCCTCTCGGGCCCAGGTCTGAATTCTGCCAGGTTGTAAAGACAAATTCTCATCCTGAGTGTTGGGATGATGGTCCCTCATCTTGAGTGCATGATGGATGATCCCTCCACCCAACAGCTACACCTGGCTTAGAATACTCTCTGTACAGACACGCATTGCATTGCAAACCAAGGGGAGACCATCTGTTGTCTTGTTGGGTTTGGATCGCAAAGAAAGTGAGGGCTGAGGCTGAATATTCTCCTGGCCACTTGCTGTGAGTGCAGATCTAAAAGACAGCCATGCTTGGCTCCAGAGAGACAGCCTTTCCCATGGTTGTAGGAAAGCTGAATTAAAATTCTGATAACAAAATCCCTTGAGAATTTGTCTGTAGCCGAGCTGATCAGAGGGTGTTTCAGCTCATTGTGCTCCAGGCTGTTTCCCCTGTCTGAAGGGCTGTTGTGCAGACCTGGGGCAGAATTTGCAACTGTTGACTCCGGGGAATAGCAGTAGTTAACCCCAGAGGCAGGTCTGGCTCTTTCTGTTTATTCTTTCCAAGGGCATCTGTCCTCCCACAGCTAAACAGGAAGGTAAAACAGAAAAGAAGAGGATGGTGTCCGAGATACTGTCCTTGGGGGGAGGAACGGAAAACTGAGTGAAGCGGTGAGTGGTTAAAAATGCCCTGTTTCTTCAAGTCTCCTATGTCTGCCCTTGATATATCAAAGGCAGGGGTGAAGGGAGTAACAAACCCTGGGAGAGGGCCCCCCAAACCCAATTTCTTTGACACTGATTTAGTTAAATAATAAGGAGATTGACTGCTGGTTCTTACTTGGGACTGCCTCCCTAGGCATAGGGAAATCCCACATCAAGGTCAGGGGCTGAGCAATGCCCTTGGCAGAGCATGTGCTGCGCTCCCTGAGCCTGACTGCTACAGTTATATTGGCGCAAATGCAGGGGAACTAATCTCAGGTGAATACAATGGATGAGCCAGAACACCACTGCCAGCAACAAGTCTGGCTCAACAGGTTCTCACTGTTTCATTACTGGGCTATGCTGACTGCATGGGGGTGTCTCCCCTCCCTGTATGTCCATCTCCTCCAGGAGTCTGACAGGATGGGTTAGATCAGCTCAGAGGAGTCAAGACTTACTTTGAGCAAACAGGGGCAAATATGGCTGTGTTGTATTACAGGCAGTATCTGCATTTCAAATGAGAAAGGCACTTTCTAATATTCAGAGGATGATTAATGAGCTGGACTCGGACATGTGTATTTAGTTGGCAGGCAACTTACTGAGTGTACAATCCAGCCATGGGTAGTCACTCGGACCTCTGCACAGATTTACAGAACATTTCCACTCAGTGGGATAAGTTAATAACATCACACAAGAGTGAGCAGTCATCTCAGCAGCCTGAGAAGCCCGACTGCAGCATTCCAGTTACATCAGTGAAGGGAGTGCTTTGGTCCTGCCAGCTGAGCACCCTCTTGAAAGAGGAAGAAGGAGGTAAAACTCCAAGGATTGACATTCCCTACAGGGAAACCCCTGGAAGTGTCATCCCTGGAGGTGTCCAAGGCCAGGCTGGATGGGACTTTGAGCCTCCAATCCAGTGGGTGGTATTCCTGCCCATGGCAGAGGTGGAACTGGATGGGCTTTGAGGTCTCTTTCAACCCAAAACATTCTATGACAATTCAATGATTCTATGAAATGTTATTAGTGCAAGACACGACTTTGGTACAATGTATTAACTCATCCAAAAAAAAGGGGGTTCCTAATCCAGGGACAGTGAATGGAAACCAAATAAATACATTTACACAGAGTCCATCCGTCTGCTCATCCATTTGTCTGCAGATGTTGTAGAATCATCCAGCACTGAAAGAGTTTTTTTTCACCTGATGTGTTCCAGCAATTGTAAAGAACATCATGAGCTTTGCAGCTTCCCAGGACTGAACAGAGAGAGAGATGAAAGGTCGCAGGCTCATAGCAACTGTTCCATTTGCAGAGCACAGCAGGATTTCTTTCAAGAGTAGAATACATATCTAACAAAGCTGAAAGGCTTTGGAAGTGTGTCCTGCTTTCCTGAAACCTGTGGACAACCAAAGTCACTGAAAATGAAGGAAATGGCAAAATTTCCACTGGTTTGGCAGTTATCGATGGTTTGATGCTTTAGTTGATTACTTTGATTTGAGTGGAGACATGGGGATCAACAGAAGTAGAACTCAGTTGTTATCTCTCCAAGGAGAATGATTGGTTTTGTTGCCTGGGAGCCCTTCCAGTTCAAGATTTAAAGCGGGATTCCAAAGATAAGAGTCTATATCAAGAACAATGCAGTAAAGCTCCATATCCAAATAATTTTTCATGTTGAACAGAGGAGCCACAGTATCAATCAGATACCATCTGCATCCATTCCAGAAGGGATTCTGCTGTTCTTTCTGCTACAAGGGCTGGTTGAAGGTATCTCATATATTTTGCGTCACATCAAAGTTAGAAATTCCAAATATTGGTAGTAAATGTTACAGGTCTCCTTCATTCCCTGTGAGACTGATCCTCTGCTTTTATTTTTCCACTCCAGATTTTAATGTTTTGAAAATATTGAATGATTAAGTAGAAAAGCGATTAGGGAGGAATTTCCAAAAGCTGTTTACCTTTCCTCCACTTTCACTGATTTCCAAGGCTCTGGCCAATGCCTGCTACACCAATAAGTCTGAGAAAGGCAGCACCCTTTCTCCTTTGAATATCAAACTCTCACACTACAGATGGTGCCTACAGAGATACAGCAGCCATCACCTTAAAAGTCCTGAATCAAGCAGAAGAAAGGCTCTTTGAAGAGTGGAAGCATCTCACTCGCTTTGCTGTTCAGACTGTGCAGACAGGGAAATGCTGGTTAGCTGAGTGCTGGGTGCAGAAGCTAAACACCACCGCCTTTGCACTCAGTGAGCTTTCCCTTGAAAGACCTCAGCATCCAGCTTGAATGCCTCACTGGCTGAAAAGTCTTCTGTAAAACCTCAGCTAGAAAAGCAAATTCCTCTGCCTGCAGGTCTCATTCCCTGATGATTTTCAGTCAGAAAGCTCAGCTCTGGTAAACCAACCCACTCCTTCTTTGAAGTAAGCAGAGCTACATGACTTTAGAAGCCCAAAGCACCCAGCCCAAAGAATGTTGCAGCTTCCAAAGGCAGATATTTCTCTCCTTTGCTTTGTGCTTGTTCTTACAGTTTTATTCAGTTGATACAACTCACAAAAAAGCACCTTTGGGTTTTGAAGGGAGAGAGTGACATCTTATCAACCATTGTGCAAACAGCTCTGAGGTTCAGTTCCCGCAGTCATTATATGTATCAGTGAAATGCAGTTGTCTGCACAGTTTGAATCAAGCATTTAACTTAACTTTGATTGCATTTTCCTTGGTTCTGCAAGGCTTGACCTGGGAATGTATACTAACCACCCCATGGGTACACACTGCTAAAGGTTTGTGTGCTGTTTGCTAACTCTTCTCTGTTTGGGACAAGCAAGATCACTGGCCCAGGATCCCATTCTCACTAGATGCTGTTTTTCTTACACAAAGAGGCAGGACCTTCCTCCAGTCTGCTTAATACTGGTCAGGGTGTCTCCAGTTTGGGGCGCCTCACCTCAAAAACAAAGTATGGGGCAAGAGCGATATTTGAAAGCAACAAGTAAATGTGATTTGAGGCCCAGAAATATCTGCAATAATGGTCTGCAGTTATTCATTATTGACAAGACAGAATAGGATCCTAAAATAAAGGAAGACCAGCTGAGAAGATGGAGAAAATCACCTATACCGTCTGCCCTTAGAGGAAAAAACCCTGGCCCTAAATTTCAGAAAAGGTCAAGGTTAGAATGTCAGAAAGAGCAAGAAGAGCAGCAGAGCACGGGCTAGACATGTGAGGAAGGTAACAGTGACCATCAGTGATGGCCATCAGTGACACTGGTGATGGTCGTTCCTTCCAGCAGCAATATAACCTACCATCTCGTTTTTGAAGCACACAACTGCATGTCTCAACCTGGCTTTATTGCACAGACATTTCTGCTGTTCTTACCAAGTCTCTGAGTCAAAACAGATGAGTGTCACAGGGTCGGTAGAGAGTTTTTCCTCACTCTAAAGAGCTTTTTTCATTGAAGGGCATCTAATACATTAGGAGAAGGAGAGGTGCCACTATTCACTCCACTTGTCACTTTACATCTGGTTGGTGGTGCCAGGAATGAAATCCAGCGGTCCAGGAGAGCAGGATTAATTTGTTAATGAATGACAAAGAGAAGTCCTGCAGCAAAGGGTGCTGGAGGAGGCAGTGCAAAAGTGGTCGTTAAGGAAAGAGCTGTTCCATTGATGCATGAGATAAATGTAGAGATAGATGGATACTGTTGAGAGTCAAATGGTAAAGTGTATCCAAGAAACACAAGGTGCCTCCTAAAGAATGATCGTGATCTATTTGGGGCTGGATTTTCAAAGTCACCTAAGTGTATTTTCTTTGGGGATTTTAATATAATTTATTGGTTTGCTTGCAAAAAAGAAACCAATCTGTTTTAAACCACCAAAGAAGACAAACCGTTGGCTGTAATTTAAAAGCATTGAGAGCGACGCATTCATTTTGAAGAGGAAAGTGATTTTTTCAGAGCTCAAAACGATGAAGCATCCAGTCTCTATCATACTTCAGGAGAATGTCAGCACCTAATTCCCTTTAGTTAAAATTGAAATGTGATTAATTTCATGTCAGGGTAGCCTTCTGTACAGAAAAGCATGTAGAAAGGTTTCTAGAGGATGTTTAGAAGGATAACATGGGGCTATAATATGAAATACATGGCAATTTAACATATAACTCTAATTGCATTATACAGCCGTTATCGACAGCACGACTGACACGATGTCCAATTACATCTCTTGCAGCTTAACAGTTACAGTATTAAACATGGTCAGTCCGTGCCTTGGGAGAGTTGTTAAAATGGCAGAAATTAATGTTAAAGTAATTGATTGGCATTTCCTTGAGATGTAATAATATTGCTGTAAATCTTCTTTAGATAAGAGGAACGTACCTGGGACATCAAAGGACTTCTGGTCTCTGTGCAGTGAGGGTGACTCTCAATGAATCATACGTGGCTCGAGGTGACTTGTTGTTACGGCTCTGCTATTGCACGATATTAACTTTAAAGACATGTCTTCAGAACTCAGAAACTTTATGGACTCCTGTGTTTTATGATCTTGTAACCTCAAGTCTTTCATGCTGGAGACGGCAGCTTTTTTGTTCCATCTCATGATTACCAGATAGCCGCTGGCGCCTCTTCCCTCCCTGCACCTTACTCTCCAGATCAGCCTCCTAATCGATGCTAGTTTTACTGGACTGAAATTGAACCACTTTAGACCATATTTCCTCAGACATAAAATGTTATATAGGGCTTTCCTGCTCCTAAGTGATGTATGCACATTAGCTAATTAATTAATCTTGCTGAGTAGCATATTAATTTTTTTTAATTTCCTACCTTACTTGAAAGGTAGCATTTCCCTGACAACGGTGTGCTGGTGTAGGAAAGGGTTTGCAGATTTAGGTTCAGTTCCGAGGTCTGCAGCAAGGTGCACGTGCAAGCAGACACACACACACACACACACGCACGCACGCACATGCTGCCTTGCCTTCAGAAGACGAATCTGCACCCTTTCTGTCAACAATCAATCGTTTTAGTCTGAAAGGACCTTTTAATGTAAGTAAGTGCCCCTTATTTTACCCGCTGTTTTTCAAGGATGCTTAATGCCATGTGCAAAAGAGGATTAAGCTGCCTTGGAGGAGTTTCAACACCTAAGTTAAGAATCACACTCTAGATGCTTCTACTGGATTCATAGATCCCTTTTTGCAGTTGTTACAATCAAGGCTCTGTGTCTTGGTGTGTACAGAGGTACATTGGTCCTCCCTAAAGACCAGCCCTGCTGTTAAGCTGGAAGCAAGCCTGTCCTCCAGCCAAGACCTCCAAATAATTCTGTCCTTCAGACTAGCTGTGAGGATATCCACCTCACAGATGGACATGCCTACTTCTGCCTCCTTTTTTCATAGAATCATAGAATCTGCAGGTTGGAAGAGACCCACTGGATCATCAAGTCCAATCATTCCCACCAATCACTAGACCATACCCCTCAGTACCTCATCCACCCACACGCACCTTCAACACCTCCAGGGAAGGTGACTCAATCACCTTCCTGGGGACTCCAAACCACAAGGGTAAATGACTTCTGGAGCTGTGTCCCATGAACATTCCTGGATGGTGGGGAAGGACAATCCAGCTTTTGAATCCTAAAGGCAGTGGTCAAGCTCTATCATCCCCTCTGGACTGGGAAAACAATAAGACCTATATCACAGTTGTGATAAAGTGACAGCTTGATTTATCATTTCATTCATCATAAATACCAGCTCTCAATGTGGATTTACAATTCAAGGACATGCTCAGAATTATTTGAACCCCAAAAGAGCCGATTTCTGAGCAGTTATAGGGCTATGGTGCAGATTTACCTTTCCCTAGTGCAGAGGTTTTATACAAGTGTCATACATTTGTACTTGGAACGGGGGTGTGTGTCCATGTATAATTATTCCAAAGGATCTCATCAGTGTANCCTCTCCACAACCTCCTTTCAGGGAGTTGAGGAGAGCAATGAGGTCTCCCCTCAGCCTCCTCTTCTCCAGGCTAAACCCCCCCAGCTCTCTCAGCCGTTCCTCATCAGGCCTGTTCTCCAGCTCCTTCCCCAGCTTCATAGCTCTTCTCTGGACTTGCTCCAGAGAACATGTACCTCTGCAAATAGGCTGGGGAAAGGCCACAACATACTCCACACAGACTGGCAACCATTGCCTCACCCAAGGTCTAGATGCCACCACTACCCATGAACGTGGTTTCATCCTTAGCACTGATTTGGAGTTACCATCTAAGGCCTTTGATGTCAAGCAGGACCCGAGTGCTGCATAATCTTCACAGCACCCAGTCTCCTTACGGGACTGAACACAGATATGCCCTAAATCAGCCACCACCTACTGCTTTCATTTCTCCTTGCTGTGCTGTGACAGCTCTTCTTCATGGGCAAGGGACATCTGTAGAGCAGGCTGCCCACTGCATAACCACCTCTTCCGGACATGTTGCTCTCCCAGGATGGCAACAATCCTTCCCTGCAAGTGAATGATGGCTACAGCCTTTTTGATCTTTGCATGATTGTTGAATGACGTGTCCTACCTTGGTGCTGCTCTGCCTCTTCTCCCCAGCCAGCCCATGCTGCTTCCCAAGACCTAATTATATCCCTTTGTCCTTGAGGAGGTGACAGGCTGACATTCCTTCACTGAGCTGCTCAGGAACTTTTTTTCTCTTTTACTCCATTTTCAAGCTTTCTCGTCAGTTTTGATCAGCTGTTTATATTTAAAGGTTATTAAATTAATTTCAGTTAGCCAGAAGTTTTGGCACTGGTTAAGTTGCACCTTGAGTCCCGGGTTCAGTTTTGGGCTCCTCCATACAAAAAAAAGATATTGAAGGGCTGGAGTGCATCCAGAGAAGGAGAAACAAAGCTGGTAAAGGATCTGAAGCGCAAATCTTATGAGGGACTTGGGGCTGCTTAGCCTGGAGGCTGAAGGGAGACCTCATAGCTTACTGCAGCACCTGGAAAAGAGGTTGGTGTTGGTCTTCTCAAACAAGTAACAAGAAGAAATGGCCTCAAGTTGTGCCAGGGGAGTTTTAGATTGGATATTATGAAAAATTTATTTCCTGACAGAGTGGTGAAGCCCTGGCAGAGGCTGCCCAGGGCAGTGGTGGAATCTACATAAATGGAGGGGTTCAGAAGTCTTGTAGATGTGGCACTTCAGGACATGATGGAGTTGGGCTGATAGTTGGACTGGATCAACTTAGATGCCTTTTCCAACCTTTACAATTCTGATTCCACTCTCTTAGCAGGCTGGAAGAGGGCAATGCTCCCTCTCATCTTCACCATGATGGTTTTTTATTATCTTCAGCTTCAAAATGCTGCAAAGAAAAGAAGAAAACCACAGGCATTTTTCTTAATAAGTGTCACAGTTTCAGTGCTTTCTTTCTTCTGGGCTTCATTCGGGGTTCTTGACATGTAAGGGTGGATGAGACCCCTCTTCCACATCTCTGATATGGGCTGAGACAGTACTTGCATTATGTTGGAGCTGGTAAAATGGTGCACTTGTCCCATATAAAGTAACAGACTTATTATTTTCAATTTCTTTTCCTGTGAAGACATGTTCAAGGCAAGCAAATTGGTCCATTTTATTTAGGACAACTGAGCGCATGGACTGTGGTCTTGTTTACCTGGGTTAAAATAAGTATGGAAATCAGATTGCCTTTTAACTGAAAAATTGAAACATGTTGCCTGGAAAAAAAAAAAGACTTGAAAAGCACTCTGTTGCTTGAGAGCAAAGAAAATATGTGCAGGGACAAGGAAAGGGGTCTTTTTAAGCCATATATTTTCACGAAGTTGCTTCAACATGAATTTGCAAAACATTTTAGTTAAGCAGATGGTGTTTTTTAGAAGAAGGATGTAAAACAATGCATTGCCAAAGCCCATGTAGTTCCACCCCTGCCATGGGCAGGGACACCTCCCACTGGATCAAGGGCTCCAAGCCCCATCCAACCTGGCCTTGAACCCCTCCAGGGATGGGGCAGTCACCACTGCTCTGGGCAGCCTGGGCCAGGGCCTCCTCACCCTCACAGCAAAACCTTTCTTCCTAAGATCTCGTTTCAATCTCCCCTCTCAGCTGAAAACCATTCCCCCTCATCCTATTCCTGCACTCCCTGATCAAGAGCCCCTCTCCAGCTTTCCTGGAGCCCCTTTCCACACTAGAAGCTGCTCTGAGGTCTCCCCTACTGTAAGTGCCCACACACACAGACACACACACACAGACACCCCTCTGGTCTTACAGTAGGAAGGCGGGGAGGGGGGAACACAAATCAAACCCAAACATTACTTTCTTTTGCACCAAGCTGTCTGGGTTGTCACTTAGGGAAATTAGACTATCTATCACCTGTCTCTAATTTACTCTCACTTTCCTTGAAACCCATGGGATTTTAAAGGAGCCTCTTCATTTTCCTCTCATTATTGTGTTTCTTTTTCGCTTCCCCCACTTCTTCAGTAGCGAAGCCCCAGTAGATTTGTGTGTCTGAAAGAGAAACTTGGAGCTTTACAATTTCTTGCACACACAGGGAGAAAGGGATGAGTGTTTGGAGAGGAGATGGGGTGAGGGCACGTTCTCAGTCTGGCTCTGATGCCTGGTCAGTACGGAAGGTGTGTGGGGATGTGTTACAGGTTGTTTGTGCAACAACCTTGGTGCACGTTTGCTTTACCTAGGCTATTGGCAGCCTCAGCTCCTATACGTTTGTGTCTCTTGGTGTTAACGCAAAGCTGTTTGTGGTGGGCTCCACATGTGCACGTGTTCCTGGGTGTATTTGAGCCCTTCACATCACAGATCCCTGTCCAAACCCCTTCCAGGTGCACGGCCCCTCACCCTCTGTTTGTGCTCCTCTGAATGCCTGCACTTTCCTTGTTTATTTGATCATAGAATCATAGAACAATAGAACAACCAGGTTGGAAGAGACCCACCAGATCATCGAGTCCAACCTTTCCTATCAAACACTAAACCATGTCCCTCAGCGCCTCGTCCACCTGTGCCTTAAACACCTCCAGGGAAGGTGAATCAACCACATCCCTGGGCAGCCTCTGCCAGTGCCCAATGACCCTTTCTGTGAATTTTTTTTTCCTAATATCTAGCCTAAATCTCCCCTNCCTGGGTAGCCTGTTCCAGTGCCCAATGACCCTTTCAGTGAAATTTCTTTTCCTAATATCTAGCCTAAACCTCCCCTGGTGGAGCTTGAGGCCATTCCCTCTTGTCCTGTCCCCTGTCACTTGGGAGAAGAGGACAGCACCCTCCTCTCTACAGCTTCCCCTCAGGTAGTTATAGAGAGCAATGAGGTCTCCTCTCAGCCTCCTCTTCTCCCCTGCAAATGCTTTAAGTTTGTAAATTTATGAAGACAGCAGGACAGAAAAGAAAGCTGGAACATCTGGGGATGCCTTGGGGACGGCACTTCCTGGCCCCAAAGATTACTGCGCTATCGCGTTGCACTTAATTGTTCCAGTGTTTAGCAAATTGCATTAATTAAAGTGGCACATCTGCCCTTTTTATCAGAGGCTGTGCAGCTCTGGTTTTGATCCTACAGTGACAGACTCTGGTGGTATCAGCACCCCAGGGTAAACACTCATTACATGAGGGATACGCTTCCTTTATCCTTGGGGAAGCTGAAAACTGGGGCAGTGGAAGCACAGAAGCCTCATTGAGGAGCCTCCAGTAAGGCCTGGAGACGAAAACCCTGTCATTAGCAAAGCTTAATCACCGTGGCTCTGCTGGTAGCAACAGCTCCTCTGCCCAGAAAGGCTGGCGTTTCCCTCTTTCCAATTAAATCAGCTTCCACCCATGTTGTGTAGCTCTGTGCCCAAAAAGTAACTGTAACAAATAATCATCTTGAAGCTCTGCTCACATGGGGACTAACCTTTCTTTTCTCCTCACTGCCAGCACCCTATAGCCCCATAACCTGTGCTGCAGCCCCCCTTTATTCTACAGAGTAGCTCATAACCAAATATATTGCTTTATTTCTTTTATCTTTCTACCTCTCCCAGCTTCCTAGAGTCAAGGAAAGGAGGTTGAATTCTCCCAGAAGCATTAATGCACTCTACAATATGTGCCTTTTTCAGCTGTGAAACTACCTACAGATATTTGGGGAGAAAAATGCAGCTTTTAGCATAAGGGGTTTGTTCTTGCACTCCCAAATCACTGCATGTGCACTCCATCGTTCCACCCCAAGTATTTTTAAGAATAGCACAGGTAAAGGATACTTTATCCCCTGTATCAGGAGCTATTCTTAAAATAATGGACCATGAATGGAGTCAAGTTACCTAATGGAGCCAGTTATCTTAGTAGATGATCATGTTTAGGTAGTTTTCCTATAACCAGAAACTTCATCTGCTCTTTACTTTGGAGGCATCTAGATCACAGTGCCTTGGGCATAGCATGAAAGGGCATCTCATCAGTTAGAGAGAGGTTGAGCGTAGCAAATGGAGGGAGCAAAACAGGGAAAGAGTCTTATAAGGAGGGAACTGGGATTATTTAGTCTGGAGAAGAGGAAGGCAAGGGGGAGACCTCACCCCTCACTGCAGTTCCCAGAAAGGCGGTTGTGGTGAGGTGGGAGCTGGGCTCTTCTCCCAAGTGACAAGTGTTAGGACGAGAGGAAATGGCCTCAAGCTGTACCAGAGGAGGTTTAGGTTGAATATTAGGAAAACTTCTTTCCTGACCGAGTGGTGAAGCCCTGGCTGAGGCTGCACAGGGCAATGGTGGAGTCTCCATCACTGGAGGGGTTCAAAACACACGTAGGTGTGTTACTTGGGATCACGGTTTAGCAGGTGCAGTGGGGTTGGGCTGAATGAGCTTAGATTCTTTGAATGAAATAGCAGGACCCAGTTCAAGCTAGAATGTCAAAATTAACTCTTGTGTTTCACTTCTAGACAAACAAAAGACTTAAGGAGTGGACAAACTTACACACCAACTCACGTAATGCAAACAAGCCTGGCTGGGTGACAATTAGGCTAAAATTTGTAACTTCCTAGTTAGAGTTGGGTGTATTTAGGTGCCTTTCCTAAGAACTGCTTGGGAAAGCCTGCAATGTGTGTGCTAAAAGAGTCAACCCCTCCAAGGGTTCTACAGGACAGCCCTATGCTTGGTTGAGCCCCCTACATCCCCCAGCTCCACTCTAGTGAGAGCAAAATGACCCTAAGTGCTATTTGTGATGGCCTGGAAATTGCAGATAATGGCCCAGTGCCTAGGACACTTATTCTACCCATCTAATTCCACAGTAACAGGGCAATTCTTCCTTTTGGGTGGCTGCCTGTGTACTCCATGGGTCTTTTTTTGGAGGCTGGGCTGCCAGCAGACAGCTCAGGCTCTATTTTGCTCAACATATAGGGAAGCCAAGACACTGAACCATGGTAGATGCACAAGCTGTTTGCTTGTTTAGGAATGCATTACCTTAATAGTGCAGGTAAGTGAAGCTTTGCACACCTCATCAGAAACTACTCTCAAAATAATGGACTGTAAATGGAGTAAAAATACCTAACAAAGCCAGTCTGAGCTGTGCCCCTTTGCTTCCTGAAATCCTCTGGATGTGGCTGAAGTGTCAGTCTGAGCCTCCTTCCTCCTCAAAGCCCAATTTGTAGACCCTGAATGCTCTCTGGCACCTCAGCATCATTGCCAAGTCAGTGTATAGCTAGCTGAGAGATCCCAAAGTTAGGGAAGCAGAGAAGGTTGTTTCCTCACAGAATTCATCCTGTGCTCCTGCATTGCCCTTCCAAGAGCACGGTCCAGGTCTGAGCAGATTCAGCCACCCACCTCTGCCCAGGGCAGTGGGAGAGGCAGACACTCCACCTGGCCCCACCTCGCTGCACGTGAGTTTGTCTCAGCATCCTGGCTCTAGAGTGGTTGGACTTGATGATCCGGTGGGTCTCTTCCAACCTGGTTGTTCTATGATTCTGTGATTCTTGACCCACTCCGGGCAGGTGAGGAGTTTCTTTTCTAAGTCCCTGGGAAGGGAGGCTCAGCTCAGGCACAGTGACGGGTCATTATTGCCTTCAGCCCCTGATTCACACGCCTGCAGTAAGCCCTTAGCTAAATAACCGAGCGGCGAGGGAGGAGAGAAGGATAAACTTAAACACGGGAGCCTAAGAAAGAATCCACTTGTAAATTCAGCCGTAGCCAAGCTCCCATTAGAGGTGCAGGCACTGAGATGCAGTTGCACGAGGCTGTACCAGGTTTGCAGTTGTGAGGATAAGTGTTTGCTTCCCTGTCTGTATAATTACTGTTACTGATATCATTACGCTGCTCCACTTGGCACATCCGTTCACTTGGCAGCTCTGGCTGAGGCTTTGGGCTTTCCAGCTTTTAGAAAGCTTTGCAACACTTCTCCTTGAGCACACACTCTGCACGTAAACGAGTAATTATCTGGGAGCTTTAATCAACCTTCATTTGAGTTGAATTTACCACTAAATTTGTAGCAAACTCTGAAGCCCCTCTGAAGCATGAATGCATGCTGGCATTTTGTGCTGGGAAGGCCTTCAATTGCCTTGTCAGTGTGAACAGAAACTTTCTGTCTCCTACAACTGCTCTCGCCTTGCAGCATTTAAATGGATGGGTGCTTGGGAGTGCAGCACGGGAGCCCCAGCACAGCTGTGTCAGGAAACAGCTCAACATCTGCCCTGGTGTGGGATGCTTTATTTGTGTTCCCCTTGGCAAAAGAAAACCTGCGATCAGGAGGTAGTAAAAAAAGTTTGGTTTTATTTTTTAGGTTGTTAAGTTGGTTTCCTAACAAAAACGGCCAAGGAGTTTGACTGCTGACCTCAATCACAGTAAAAAACATACAATTGCAGAACTTTGAGGTGTGCAAGGATTTGCAAGCCTGCGTGTGTGAACCTCCCTTCATGGCACAGCAAAGCCTGCCCAGTGCCCTTATGAGTGACTTCTATCTTGTGCTTTCCCCAGCCTGTGCTGCCCTGCTGCTCAGAACCATGCCAAACCCCTGGCTGCTGCCACAGCTTGCTGGAGGGCAGGTTGTTTCCTGAAGACGGGAGGATTTGCCATGAGGATTTGCCATGAGGGCTTTTGGTGCATTGGCAGCAAGGGCAGAGGTAGCTCAGAGCCCTGCAGAGGCAGATCCAGAAGGAGGAGGTGGGCTGAGGACAAGTTCAGGGATCTCTCATCCTTATAATCCATCTATGAAACACTATTTGCAAACAGAAGTTGCAGAACTAAGTATTTCTGCTGTCTCACTGAGTGTGTAGAGACATTTTCTGATGCAACATCAGGACCATGAGTTTTGCTCACATGAGAGACTCCTTCTGAAGATTAAGGTTTATGTTTCTCATTAAGTCTTTATTTAATTTTCCTCTTTTTCATGAACATGAATTCATTTGCAAGCTGGAGCAACATGAGCAGGCAACTCCTCCTATCCATGCTGCACACTTCAAGGGAGAAAGGATGGAGTGGCAGAAACTGAGTTCATTTTGTCCAGCCTCGAGTCTAAATCAAGCATTTCAAGAGTCTCTCTTGAGTGACTGCCTGATTGGCAAGCCTTGACTGGGACTGGTGCTCTGTAGAGATTGACTCGTGGGCTGGATTCCACTGTCCACATTCTGTTGGCTGAAGAGCACACATCCAGATGAACATATCACCTCGTATAACACTGGTTGAACAAGAATCACAAAATATTGAGTTACTTCAGTTCTTAACCTAGTAACACATTGGTTATTGAAATTTCGCTTCTGGAATTATGAAGCAACAGAATCCATCAGCCCTCTTGATCACTTTTTCCAAGGGTTAGTTTTCCTCATCCTTAAAAATTCATGCCTTATTTCTCATTTGAATACCTCTAATTTTAATTAGAAGGCACAGGCTCTTCTTAGTAGATTAAGCAGCCCTTTGGTATTAAGTGTCTTTGATCCGGAACACGTCACACTGCACTTCCTTTGCTAAACCAAACATAAAGGTATATAAGTCTCTCACAATGATGTATGTAAACTGTTCAATAATTTCTGGATCCCCTGTCAATACATGGATCGTTAGCCATCAATAGAAAGAGCAGCGCTTGGGGTGACAGAATCACAGCTACATTTAAATGGAGAGAGGTGGATTCAACAGTGCAGAGACAAGCAAAGGGAGCGATAGATAAATCAATGAATCAACAAAATCCCCCCTTTCCAACTTATAATGAGTCCTTTTCCTGCCTGAAAACTGTGAGTTTGTTTACATAATGCCTCGTTCTCTTGATGAAGCTATTTGCCTCCTCCACTTCACCTGGAAAACACATCCCCACCCCACTCACAGCCTCCCTTTCCACTCCCCACATCCCAACCCCATCACTGTTATATTTAGCAGCCACTTCTTCCCATCACTTGCCCAAAGAGCTCTGTATCCAACACAACCACCTCTGCATCGCTAACTTGCCAACTACCAGCTGTAAGAGCAACTTTTTGGTGGCTTTTTTTTTTTTCCTTTTTTTTTTTTTTTTTTTTTTTTTTTTTGTCCTTAGCCGACTCTGGCCCCTGTCCAATCAGTGTCTTCATTTATTGTAATGAATTTGTGTCATTAATATGTTGGATATGCACAGCAATTGCAAAGTAGTACATTAGTACAAAAGCTATTGCTCTGGATGCCAGCGTTTTATTGCCACGGCTGATTTACAGGCTGATAAGCAACTTTGCAGTTGTCCTTGAGGATGGGAAAAAGGACAGGTAGTGCGGTAGAAGCCCATGGCATTGTGGTGGCTGAGGGAAAGCAGGAGGTTTCTCAGGCCTCGCGCAGCTGGGACTGAGCTTGAGGAGCTCATCTTTTCTCTTTAAAATGTCTTCGCCTTAGTGTGAGTGCTCAGCAATCCCAGGGAACTGCCGCAGACAAAGCCTGGGTGCAAATCTCCAGCACTTGCGATGTAGATTAAAAGCTATTACAGCGCTGTAGGTTTGGGAGCTGCTGTGTGCCGAGCTCGTAATAGAGCCATGTCATCACTTTATTGAGAAGATACAATAAAGACAGGCGTTATATGGTGTTAACATTTAGCAGCCATAACTTAACTTTCAAAATGCTTCACAGGCCAAGTCACAGGGAACGGTTTCTTTCTGTGCATTTAATCCCAGGCTCCCATGCTATAGAGTGAGGGTATTTGCAGAAAAGATAGAGTGCTAAGCAGACCTGTCTGTCTGTCTGTCAGCTCTGGAGGATAATCCCTTGAAATGCAACCTTAAAAAAAGTATTTAAATCATGGAACAGGACCAGCACGGACAACATATTTAACTGTCAAAAAGAAACACCGAGCACCCTTCTCCTGGCACTAATCCTGTGCCCAGAGGAGTCAGTTATGAACCCCTGTACAGGATGCTTCTGGCAGCTTTGGAGGGGCAGAATAAGGCATGAAGGGTGAGAATCACAGAGACTCCAGGCAAGATCCCAGGAGCAGTTCAGATCCTCCTCAAGCACAGAGATATCACAACTGTTGCCTGGGAGGGATACAGTAAAGATGCTCTGTGGGGCAATCCCCACAAGTGTCACACCTTGTGTGGGCTCCAGAACTTGCTCCAGCACAGAGAGATCCAGATAAAGAGTCTGAATTAGGAGAGTGAATGGTGGCCACTTTCCCAAGAAATAGTTGCTCTCTGGGACTCACTGCTACACAGTAGGACGGAAAGCACCACACTTCAAAATCAGATGGCTGCTTTGTAGGAGAAACTTTAGCACCCAGAGTTATAAGTAGAAGGAGGATTCTGAAGATGACCTCTTTGTAAGGGATTTTGGATCCTCTTGCTTTGGGTCATAAACTAAATTTCACTCCTGAGGAGAAAGGAGGAAAATTACTTGAACAAGGGAGGGCTGGGGGAGGATCTTACTGCTGAAACTGCAGGGTCCTGCCTCTCCTTCCTCTGGATCAGCTGCTGCAGGTCATGGCTGGGATGAGCTATTGATCTGGGAGTGTCCCGTGCTCTCCCATCTGGCCACCTGGAAAGCAGGAGGGACGACCCCCCTCTGTTTCATAAACCCTGAGAAAATGGAGTGGGCAGCCGTGGGACCTCCAGAGTGCTACTCCCCATCTTAATTAGGCTGTCAGCTTGCCTTGCATTTTAGCTAATTAATTACACCACTTCATATCTGCATTTCTAGTTGACACCAGTGCCTTTTGATGCGATAGGGTATTGATTTCACCAGCTCCCTATGCACCTTTCTGTTTGTTTGCTCTTGTGGTCAAGACTCACACAACAGGAAGCATTCAGTAAGTGTTCATGAAAAATAATCAACAGCGTTATCTCAGAGCCATATCAAATAGATTTGGGCCAGAAATGGACTCAGCTGCTGAAAACCTATTAGCAGCATCTCAGATTTCCTCTGTACCAACAGGTTACAGGGCAAGCACTTTAACATTGCCCACAGCTTGTGGTTAATTACTGTTTGTAGAGTTACTGTCTGCAGTTATGCTTGACAAAATGCCCATAAAGACAAAAATGAAATGCTTGCCTGTTTTGGATGGATGCCACCTGGTTCTACCCTTCCTTCCCCACTGGGTGAACAGAAATAAAACCTGCGAAGACAAAGCAGAGCTGGTGTGGTGCAGAGCTTTAGTGCTTCGAGCAGCAGTGCCCTGGTGCTGCTGTGCTAACGGATTCTGATCCCAAGATGCAGTAGAGCTGTTTGAAGCTGTGACCAGATAACATGCCATAACTTGACATGGATATTGCACGTGTCCTTCTTTGCTCTCTGGGATAGCTGCTGGCATTGCCAGTCACACAGGAGAATGATAGCATCATGGAATGGTTTGGGTTGGAAGAGACTTTAAAGCCCATCCACTTCCAATCCCCTGACATGAGCAGGGATCCCTCCCACTGGATCAGGTTGCTCCAAGCCCCATCCAATCCGGCCTTGAAACCCTCCACTGCTCTGGGCAAACTGCAAAAAATTTCAAGGCAAAATATTTCACAGTGAAATATTTCTCCCTAATATCTCATTTCAATCTCCCTTCCTTCAGCTAAAAACCCACTCCCCCTCATCCTTTTCTTCTGGGTTGTTGAAGGATCAGTGAGGTTTCATGATACCTGGAGTGCATGACCTTGGTGAACATGACCAGACTAATTTCTGTGCAGCTATTCCTAAGACCCTGCCTAGGATGGTGATGTCAGGACCCAGGATCACAGTTGTGACTGGGAACATCTAAAAAGTTCCAGCAGAGTCATGTGTAAGGAAAAGCTGGAAATGGGTGTAAAATGGGTAACCAGCCCCAGTATTTATTTGGCTCCTGTCTCTATAGAGAAGTAATGGGCTGAGGGACATGACCTGCATTGGGCATCTGCTGCCGACCTCTCCCAGGGGTTGTGACCTGAAGGCTGAGAGTGACTAGTGCAGAGATTTATGCTTTGTTAATAACAGAATTGAGCAATCAGTGTAATGAAATCCATGCTCTGCCTTAATGAGTGGCCAAGGCACCAGGGTCCAATCCTTACCTTCTCCCAGGGTGGGCAAAGGGGATGATGTCTGGCTGAAATCGATCCTTACCTCTGGAAGACGGGGCTGTGCCCAGGCAGGACCCATAGCCCAGCCAAGTTTTGGGTTCGCTTCTGAACCAGCCCCACCCTGGTGGCTTGAATGGGCACATGGCAGTACAGGAGCAGTGAGATGTTCATCCTGAAATGTTTTGGTGTCTCTCTTTGCTTAGTATTGCCTCAAGGCATGAAGGAGCCCAAGATGGAGAGAGGCTCTTGATCAGGGAGTACAGGGACAGGATGAGGGTGAATGGTTTTCAGCTGAAAGAGGGGAGATTGAGATGAGATCTTAGGAAGAAATATTTTGCTGTGAGGGTGGGGAGGCCTTGGCCCAGGTTTCCCAGAGCAGTGGTGGCTGCTCCATCCCTGGAGGGGTTCAAGGCACGGTTGGATGGGGCTTGGAGCCCCTGATCCAGTGGGAGGTGTCCCTGCCCATGGTGGAACTGGATGGGTTTTAAGGGCCCTTTCATCCCAAATGATTCCACGATCCTGTGATTCTATGATTTCTTACTTCTTTTATAAATCATTGCTGGGTCCAGCCTGGACGCTTTGGATTATTTCCCTCCCATAACTATCTGGTTTCTTTTCATCAGAGCTCAGGAATAAGAAGGTGAGAAGAGTGTGTAGGTGGACCTATATTTCCTTTAGCCCTCTGAACTATTATTTCTGTATATATTCATAAAGATCTTTGCATAAAAAGACATGCAGGAGGAAGACACTAACGTAACTCAAATATTTCCTAGTCACTGGCATGTGCAACACATTTTGACTTCTGACATTGTGATTCTGACACAACTCAGATTAGACAATGGCTCTGTGATTCACTTGATTTTGACTCCACAAGTATTATAAGATTCATGGAAAGACATCACCCTATAGCCCAGACAGGCAGCTCCAACGTATCTCTACAATCAGCTGCGAGGCCCTGTCTTATTGAGATGTGATGCTACTACAATAGCAGCCACTTGCTAAGGATGGTAGCTCCATTCCCTGTTGTCCAGAAGGATCTTGCACTTGGTGAATGGAATTTAAAACATGAGAACTTTTTTTGAAAAATTTGGAAAAAGTTGAATTAAAAATTTCTTTCATAACTTGTTTGGCCAAGTGCAGAACAGAACCAGCCAAAGTGCTAGGAATTGCTACAATTTTGACATTGATTATTTCAAAACATCTTCCAGAAGAACTAAAGAAGTGACTGGGCTTTAAATTTTGGGAAAAGCAATCTTGGGGAAGCAGAGGAGGCAGCACTGCTTCTACTGGGAGCCTCATCGGGCTCATACCGCTTGTACAGGGCCCTGCAACCGCTTCATCAAATTGCTTTTATCCTGTTCACTGTCATGGGGAAAACCGGAGGAACATCATGCTGGGAGATTTGTGTTTGAAGCTCTGTGATGGAGCAGTGAGGAGGGAAATTCCTGGGTGTAAACTTGTCTGTCACAGGGTTTCATCACCAGAAATAAGAGGTGGATGATGACGATTCTGAAGCTGGTGAAGGGGCTGGAGAACAGGCCTTATGAGGAATGGCTGAGAGAGCTGGGGGTGTTTATCGTGGAGAGGAGGAGGCTGAGGGGAGACCTCATTGCTCTCCTCAACTCCCTGAAAGGAGGTTGTGGAGAGGAGGGAGCTGGGCTCTTCTCCCAAGAGACAGGGGACAGGACAAGAGGGAATGGCTTCAAGCTCCACCAGGGGAGGTTCAGGCTGAACATTAGGAAAAAAATTTCACTGAAAGGGTCATTAGGCACTGGAACAGGCTACCCAGGGAGGGGGTTGGGTCAACCTCCGTGGAGGTGTTTAAGAGACGGGTGGACAAGGTGCTAAGGGACATGGGTTAGTGTTTGATAGGAACGGTTGGACTCAATGATCTCGTAGGTCTCTTCCAACTTGGTTGTTCTATGATTCTATGATTCTATGATTCTATGATTCAGGTAGTGATAGGCAGCTGGCAGCCTGTCCATCGTGGGGAGATGAAGATCTCCAAACAAGCCTGCAGAACCTCTCTGTAAGACATCAGTGGTTAACTCGTGCCAGGGGACCCTGCTGAGGTTAATCTGTTGCCATTAAGGATTTATTAAGTCGAAGGGCAGCGTGCCTGGGGAGCTGTGCCTGTGCGCATCCAGCAGCCCTGCAAAGAGGAGCACGCGCCAAAACTGCATACCCTGTCACTGCCGAAACAGGAAACATCCCATCAGTGTTCCAGTATTTATTTCTCTTTAACCTCCCACCCCTGCTAACTGTCCCTGTGCTGGAAGTGCAATTATGCCGCGTTCCCATGGGAGCTGGGGGAGAGGGGAAGGAGAGGGGCAGTGGAAGCAGAAAGCTTCACCCCCTGTGTCATTAGTATAAATTTTGTTTGTGCAAGTTATATTTTACGGCAAGCGTGTCAATTAGTGTGTGAAATTTAATAACCCAATTGAGCTTCCCTCGCGTAAAGCTAAATTGAAATCTGTTGCCTGTTTGGGAGAGGGAAGGGGGCTGTCATGGATGGGAGGCTGAGCTGCTGGGTCGGGTAGGGCATTTTTCATGTTGATTAAAAAAGAGAAGGGTTTTGTCAGCCTTGACCAGGCATTAAACACCAGCTTTGTTTGGAGAGAGCAGCTGATTTGATTATTTAATCTTTTTGTTGTTTTTTTTTGTTCGTTTGTTTTTAAGGTAGTGACGATTTTGGCATGAGAAGGCTTGGGAGGGAGAAATGGAATATTATTTATTTGATTGCATTTGCTTATCATAGAATCAAAGAATGGTTTGGGTTGAAAGGGAAGCCCATCCAGTCCCACCCCTGCCATGGGCTGGGACACCTCCCACGGGATCAGGGGCTCCCAGCCCCATCCAACTTGGCCTTGAACCCCTCCAGGGATGGGGCAGCCACCACTGCTCTGGGCAACCTGGGCCAGGGCCTTCCTTTGGCAATGTCCTTCATGCCAAATACATAATTCCTACTCACTACTAAATCCCATTGTTCACCCAAATGCTCTGCCTTCCCACAACCTTGGAGGAGCCCAGAAAGCCCTTAAAGATATGTGGTTAGGAATGAAATTCCCAAAGGACTGCTAGAACCACCATCAGTCAAACTTGGCCTTAGTCTGCTGTGAATACTGTGTGCAGTTCTGGGCCCCTCAGCATAAGAAGGATGTTGACGCTCTGGAGAGTGTCCATAGAAGAGCAACGAAACTGGTGAAGGGGCTCGAGAACAGGCCTTATGAGGAACAGCTGAGAGAGCTGGGGTTGTTTAACCTGGAGAAGAGGAGGCTGAGGGGAGACCTCATTGCTCTCTACAAATACCTGAAGGGAGGTTGTAGAGAGGAGGGAGCTGGCCTCTTCTCCCAGGTGTCAGGGGACAGGACAAGGGGGAATGGCCTCAAGCTCCGCCAGGGGAGGTTTAGGTTAGAGATTAGGAGGAAGTTTTTTACAGAAAGGGTCATTAGGCACTGGAATATGCTGCCCAGGGAGGTGGTTGATTCGCCTTCCCTGGAGGTGTTTAAGTTACGGGTGGACAAGGTCCTGAGGGACATGGTTTAGTGTTTTGTGGGAGTGGTTGGACTTGATGATCCGGTGGGTCTCTTCCAACCCGGTGATTCTGTGATTCTGTGAAGAGGGCAATTGTGCAACCCTCATGCCACGTAAATGCCTGATGCAGACTGCCAACCACTGTCTCTTGTCTTTTAGCTCGTGAGTGTTCAACTGGGCATGCAAACTGAAGCAGCTTTAAGAAGAGACGCAAGAGCCTGTGGGGGACAAAGGGTGAGAGAGGAGGGGCAGGCAGCAGCCCTGGATGCCGGGTTTCAAGCAGCTAAGGGAGTGCTGCCTGGTCTGAGCTTGTTCTCTGGGCAGAATTCCTAAATCTGGATACTCTCAGCTGTATTTGAAGTAGGACAAAGGGATGTTGAAGCTACTGGGTTGTCCTTACAGCACAAAGCTTGTGTCCAAGTTACTATGTTTGATAGAACTTGTTGTAGTTTCTCAGAGCCTGTTTGTTAACAGCTTGAGCTCTGGAGGAGCACCACACACATGGACATAATCATAGAATCACAGAATTGGAAGAAACCCACTGGATCATCGAGTCCAACCATTCCCACCAGTCTCTAAACCATGTCCCTCAGCACCTCATCCACCCGCACCTTAAACACCTCCAGGGAAGGCGAGTCAACCCCCTCCCTGGGCAGCCTGTTCCATTGCCTAATGACCCTTTCTGTGAAAAATTTCTGTGAAAAATAATGATGCAAAGCTCCAACCTGTGCACAGCAGTGATGACAAAGCCCAGGCAGGACAACTTGTTCACTCCTCTCCTCCAGCAAAGCATAAACTGTCATGGTTGAGCATGTTGTGGAGGTTTTACTGAGCTTCCTACTGGAAACACCACGTGAACAGGTAACCCACCTGTGAGATAGTTGACTTGCAGCATCCTGGCTGTCACACAGGAGAAGTTGCAGCAAAGCCATGGGGAAGAAGAAACTTGGCCACCAGTTGACAACATGGCATTAGGGGCTGTAGACCTGCAGGTTATTCAGCCCTGAGACTGAAATGTGGAAAGCTCATGAATCCTGAAGACTCCCTTGGGCAAACCCAGTGGTGATGCCAAACTACAAACTGGTTCCTTTCAAACTGGACTGAGAGATATCCTTCCTCATCCCAACCTCCTTTTTTGTGCACATTGGGATATTTGGACAGTTTTGACTACTTAAACATGATGGAAAACCTAAGCATTGAGATGTCAAGAGTGTAAATGAATCAAGATCTGAACTGGTCACAGTGTCTTCATAAGCCTAAGGGGTTTCAAAAGGAAACTTTTTTTGATGAACAAAACTGCCTGGATATGAGCTAACTGACCATAGGGCTGTATATTCAACCCCACACCTTCCTTCTGTTCCCCCTCGGGAAGTGGTACCTGGCAGGGACTTCTCCTGAGAAGACCACATGAGATGCTGCCAACCTTCTGGGAGCTCTTAGACTCAAGTTCTGGACAGTAATGAAAAAACAGCATCTGTCCTGAGCTTCCAGCTCCAAGCACAACAAATGGAAAGAAAAGATGAAGTTTGGACCACTTGGTCCTGACCAGGGAGTTCTGACAGGTCCTAACAGGAATTCAGGCTTATAGAAATGATTCATGCATCATTTGTTTGATATCAATCTCTTCATCCAGCACAGGAATAGCAAATATATAGCCCTGGGGCTAGAGGTAGCCCAGGGCTTCATTTTGGATAGCTCACTGCTATCTGCTATTCCTCTCCCACCACATGTTTTCTGCCTAACGGTAACGTGTGGGTTGCTGCGCTTCTCTGCATGTCCCAGAGGACAATATCAGCAGTGAAAAGGTTCCTCTCCAGTGCCACACCCAGACTGTTTTTCAGAGATCTCTTCCCTCCTCACTGTCAGATGCTCTCCACCTGGGCTCCATTCAAACCTCTTCTGGGCTGCTGGTCTCAAAGCTCTCTTAAGAAAGATTGCTCCCTCTCCCTAAAGAGACCCATTATCCAGGAGACAGATGTCTAGGACTGTGTGGCTTTCCTGGAGGAAAGGAGCACAAAGAATAGTTTTTGCTGTAACATCTTTTCACCGAGTGCTGCTGAAAATAAGGATGATGAGCTGGAAGCAGCAGAGAACTGTTCATAAATTTGCTTTCGTGGATGCTGCCCATGTGGTGATGTTTGTAATTCTGGTCATGCCATTTCCCGAAATGTATGTGCAATGTTCTGGGTATTTAAAGAAATAAAGATGTAATTAGCTTCAGCTTTTTAATGCTTTGGAAAGCAGCATCACCTTGGGTTGAAGGGAACTGTTAAATAAGATTGAGTTACCGTGCTGAGCAATCCACTGCAAAGATACAATCTAAGGAGGGAACCTGACCCGGCCAGGATTTCCTCTGTGCTGTGTTTGCATTGTATCAGCATCTAATCAGGAGCACATATCTACACTTCTCTGTGTCCCATTCAGACTGAAAAAAGCAAGCTGAGTAGCTTCATTGAACGTTTAAAAAAAGAAATTTGCTACAGGAAGGAAATTTTAAGGTTATAAACTGCATGCTCCCGAGCGTATTTTGAAAGCATCTGAAATGTTAGAGGTCTCCAATGCTCTCAAAAAAACTCAAGAAGGAAGAGAAAATACAGTCTAGGAAAGGCCTTTAGGAAAGTTTGCAATGGGAAAAAAAAAAGATTAAACGTAAGATTTGGGATGTAAGTGACCCATGATTATATTTCAGTGAACGGTAAAATACCGTGGAAGAATTTGGTCCCCTCCATGTAATCAGCCACTGGCAAAGTCCAAGGTATCCAAAGAGACCAAATCCACTCAGGGTCTTCTTAACTACTCAACTACTTATCCCCAGTTCTTTGTCTTTGGACCAATAAGGCTTGTTTTTCAGAGGAAGGGGATGAAATATTCTAACAGGATACATCCAGGCTGCTGAGAATTTCATGGGAGATGTGGAACAGATGCCCTTAACCCTAAGTCACATCCCCAGCTGGGTGTGGAAGGCATCACTATACATGATACAAATGTGTTTTCTGACATCCACAATCAGCAGAAGTATTAAGCAGCACAGCAATTAGAGCAGATAACTCATTGCATTGTCCATTTCCCAGATCTGGGCTAATAGTGACCTTCTACCCCTTCGGCAAACAAAAGCAAAAATGAAATGGAATTTGAAATCTAATGAATGAGAGTTTGGGGTTTTTTGTGGGCACGGGGAGAGAATGTCTTTATGCCCTTCACCAGAAAACTCTAGGCTACCCCAAGCTACTGCAATGCAGACTCTGTCACTCAGCGATCCAACCAAGCATGGGGACCTGAGGACTTAAAGTGCTGCTGGCTGGGCAGATCTCAGCTCCATTTAGGAGTCACAGCTTTCCTGTCAGAGATCCTTCAGCCCCCTGGCCGAAGAAATATCATCTAGCACTATGGGAACAGGGTAGAGACATATGTTGCCAGAACATACTTCTTTCAAAAGAATTGGTAGAACAGCACAGACTATTTCAGTTGATCTCTCAACCACTGACAGCTTGGGGCATCAACCACCTCTCTAGGAAGCCTGTTCAGTGTTTGACCACCCTCCCAGTAAAGAAATGGTTCCAAATGTCCGGTTTAAACCTCCCAGTCACAGCTTTGAAACAGTCTCATGCTTGAAATAAATGAAGAATTAGTTAAAATAGGGAGAAATAAGAAAAATAGTAACACAGAGATCTACATACACTTTCTTTTTCAAGGGAGAAGGAAACCTGAAAAGTTTACAGGGCCAATAAATAAAAGATCTTCATTTCATAATATTTGAAAATAACTTTCAGGAGTCAAGGAAAATGACAATATAAATGAGAACTGTTGAAAATGGAAAGATGTGGAAGGCAGCATGAGGCTCTCAGGTGCTGGCATGAAGGAGGGAGAGGTCATCGTGCAGCCTTGCAAGAGGCACTGCAATTGCTTGTTAGAAATGATGGGGCTTGTTGAAACTGGAAGCTGTTTAATTGAGAGTTGTTCAATTTGGAGAAGCACTGAACTTCCCCTGAACCCCGGACCTGAGGTGAAACCATCTCCCTTCCACCCCTAAAGCACAGGTTCCTAAGAAACACCATCTCCTTCTCCCTCTCTCCTCTCCATCTCTCTTAATATAACTGTTCTTAAGTTGCCTGATGTGCCATTTATGACAGAAATAACCTGCCTTGGCACTGACACTTGAATTTCACTTAAGGATCATAACATTATTAATGACAAGATCAATATTACCGAAGCCGCAATAAGAGCTCTTACCATTCATCCTCCTCCCGCCCTTCCCTTTCCCAGGCACCACGCATTTTTAATACAACATCTCTTTTCAAGGGTGTTCATCTCAACCCTGGCAGGATACTCGCCCACTGCTGGGGACGGATCATTCCATCTCTGACAGCTGCCGTGACATATTTCTCCTGAGCCTTGAAACCTGAGTGATAAGGCTCAGGAGTGGAATAACCCACAGACTGTCTAATCACAGCAACTGCCATGGCCTTGCTGAACCCTCCCGCTGCAATTAGTAATCACGCTGGCAGACAATCCTGATTCATATTGTTTTACCATCAGTAAAGTGATATCTATCACCCCTCCGACAGACCCGTTATTGCCGCAAACCAATTCAGCCTACCCAGTTAAAAAGCCCTTGTAAAAGCAAGAAAGGGACTTGGACGTATTTTATAGCAAATTAACTTTTAACATATTCTTTCCCTCCTTATATAATGATCACATTCTCAGCTGACATTTGCAATTATATCTGTGCTCCTCACCAGTCGTGAAGGTGGTGTTGAGTGACACACATGAAGGGATTTGGGATAATTCAGAGAGGTGAATTGCTCTCTCTTGGCGCTCATGTCTCCCTGCTGACTCTGGAGGAAGCCTAGGCTAGGTGAGATTGTCTATATGGGATGAACCTGACATCTAGGACCACTCAGTGCCCTGGGGAAGGCAAAGGCACCATTAACTAAGACTGACATTCACTCTGGCTGGTTGATACTGAGCTCCTCTGGCTCTGCTCCTCTGGACCTGCTGTTCAGGTCTATGAAAAGGAAACTTCAACAACTCAAACAAACTTCATATCAGGCCAACAAAGCCCCCTGGTAATAAAGCCAAAATTGCCCCACTCCTGCTCAGTGCAGCCTCCCTGCCAGCCCGGGGGAGGATCATTCATCACAATCTCCAGCCTGCAGTAAGTTCCCAGCTGCTCCCCATCCAACAGTTCTCAAGTCCCATCCTCTAATAGTGCTTTAATTGCTATTCTGGAAACATGGGCTGCTTCTGCAGATGTTTGATCAGCTGCTCGGTTTAAAACACACAGAACATTTCAGTGGACTCCATAGACCTCAGTGCTGAGCCTTCACCATGACTCTTGTCAGAAGGCAAATAAGGCTCCCATTTGGCACTGCACTGCAGTTATTTGCCCCTGAATGAAACGTCTCATAAACACAGGGTGATGGGCATCTTCATCATCCAGGACCATACATACCTTTATTAAATTTTCTTTCAGCTCTGAGAATTTCTATTAATCTATTTCTTCTACACGCGTACCTTAACACAGCTAAAACCTGTGGTAACAAAACGCAGCCAAGCCGTTCCAGAAATACACCTTCCCTATGAACATGAACTTCCCATTAGAAGCTGCATATGTGCACTGATTGATCCCCAAACTGGCATTTCAATTTATTTCCCTCTGGAGGACTCATTCATTATGGAGAAATAAGACTATTAAGCGCATGATAAAGCACAAGCATCAATAAGTGAGGCTGGTGGATACTTTAATGTACCTGTCTAAACAATAGCTGGTAAATAAATCCAGTTGTGATCACAAAGGACCTTTTAAAATTAATAAGGAGGAGGTAAATAAATAAATAAATAAATAAATAAAGAGTAGCAGATTTATGAAAAATAGTTCCAGTATTAACATCACACACAAAAATTGCAACATTTTACTGTTGCATCCTTGACCGCAGGTCGAAGGTGGGTCAGATGCACAGGTTGCAAGCAAACCACCCACAGACCTGCTCAGTGTCCCAGTGACCTCTTCCAGCTCTGTGTGGGTTTATATGTGCATATGTGCTCTTATCTCCAGCAGCAGGAAAAATGTAGACCATTCAGGCTTTTTAAATCCAGAGCATTCATCCTCTTTTAAAATTTTTTTTCCTTTAGCTCAACTTCCAGCCAGTTATCCTGGGTGGAAGAGCTGGCTCCTCTCCTCCTGGGGAGGAGCTGGACAGCCACGCTCTATATGAGTGTAGCTTTCATGGAATCATAGAATCATAGAATAACCAGGTTGGAAGAGACCCACCGGATCATCGAACCCAACCATTCCTATCAAACACTAACCCATGTCCCTCAGCACCTCGTCCACCCGTGCCTTAAACCCCTCCAGGGAAGGTGAATCAACCACCTCTCTGGGCAGCCTCTACCAGAGCCCAATGACCCTTTCTGTGAATTTTTTTCCTAATCTCTAGCCTAAATCTCCCCTGGTGGAGCTTGAGGCCATTCCCTCTCTCCCTGTCACTTGGGAGAAGAGCCCAGCTCCCTCCTCCCTACAACCTCCCCTCAGGTAGGAATATTCTTTTCTGTATCTTTTTGTTTACCTGCTTGGATGAAGTAAAAACAACAAAAGAAAACTTGAGGAGGTCCATGGTGGGAAAGGATCCCTAAGCTGGGCTTCCTCACCTGGCCAACAACATTCTGGCCTCTCTCCTTGCCTTCTGCAGCCATTTTCTATTCACCGAGCTACTTTGTGGGATCTCACTCCCAGCCTTTGGCCTCCCAATCTCACTGCTTCCTATTGCTTCACCCTCTCACTCTGCAAAGGTCACAGAGGCCACTTAAACTGGCCTTGACTCACCATTAAACACCCCCATCCTGGACCCTGGTGTGCAAACTTTTCTGCCTTGCCATGAGTCTCCCGGCAGCAAGTGCTACTCTTTGTCCACACCCACCCAAACATACAGTCACTTGGAATATAACCAGCGCCTGTGGTTGGGTGCTGGGTAAGGCTGGAGCAACTAGATAGAAGTGAAAAACTGTGCCCTCCACCCCTGGTGTTAGAGATTCCCTACTTTCCGATTCATTTTGTCAAGCTAAAGTTTGGCACAAAAGAAACTTATTCCCCCACTGGAGGTAAGGCTGCTGCTTCCATTTGCTCTTTTGAATCTTCTTTAAAGTTTGAGGAAATTAAAAAAAACACCTAAACACAACCCCAGATTCTGGAGATGGAGAATTCCATGAGGTTGTCACAAAAGTCATGGGGATTTCACAAGAAACCTCTCCCATGGAAGAGCTAAAAATTTATTTTCCACGTTTGATCACTTTTCCTGATCAGATCTAATCTTTAGCTTGATGGACTATCCAGTTATAAGTGCTCCTCATGGTGAAGAAGGTGGGACAAGCTGTCATCTCTGAGGTGCTCAGCAGGGCAGTGGTCTGCATCAACAAAGATGGAGGAGAGATGGAGATAGCAAAGAAAGACAAGACATCGAGAAAGGAAAAGCAAAGGAAGAGGGAGGAAGAAACAGACCTTTATGAAAGCCAGGAAATCCAAGTCCATAAAGCCTCTGAAATGGGAGCAGCAGTGCCTACAGCAAACATTCTTTGAAACTGTTGTATGAGTCAAACCAGATTGGTATTTTTGTGCCCATTTTTGAGGACATTGAACAATCCTACAACTGGTGGAACAATCTCATAAAAATTTATGTCCAGAATTTTTTGTCCTTTCTTTTTCAAATAAGAAAAAAGAGCTCAAAACCCCAAAAACCAAATCCATTCCTCCAAAACCCCCTCAGTTTCCCCCTTAGCCATGTTCTTAGACCTCCAAGAAACCAACACTAAATAGACGCGACATAACTCCACAGATTTTCCTGAGCTCTAATTGAGTTATAAGCCCTTACTTCATGGCTGTGTGTTCCAAAGCCCCTGCCTGGCAGAGAGTGATTAGCCAGTGTGGCAAGGCAAGATGAGCTCACGGCAAGAAGTGTGGGCAGGGTGGGTTGAGGACCTTCCAGACACTTCTCCATGTTATGGTGTCCAGTGACATCTCAGAGGTGCAGGTTGGTGTCCGCTGGGTGTCTGAGGGCAGACTGCAAAGCTGTAACCAAACACCTTTCCGCGCTGATTTAAGTGAAACAGAGGGGGGAAGCAGTGACACATGAATGGCCATTTCAGTCTCCATCCTCAGATAAATCAGTTATCTGTTTTTTCTCACCATGCCAGCAATGGCAGTTTATGAAGCAGCTGTCTGCGAGGAAATTTACTGGACAATTAAAAGTGCTGACTTTCAAGCAGTGCTCTCGAGGTGGAGTCTAAAATTATTGGGTGTGAAATGCAAATAGATTTAACAGTTTTACTGCTATTTATATGACGTTCTCCCATTCCCGGCTATTTTTCCTCCCCCTTTTTCAGCTCTGATTTTAAACAGTCCCAACTTTCACAGGTTTTAACAATCTCAGACACAAGCAGTAAAACCTGAAGCATGCTCCGAGGCTGAACAAACCCAGAGCAGAGTTGTGTGCAGGGAAGGAGGTTTGTGGGGGTGGAGGGTAGTGGAGCAAGTAAATTCTATCCCAAACCCCTAACAAAATATTAATTTAGAAATAAGCCGGTAATTACATTCAGCTTTGGGTCTGCCCCACAATCCTCTGAGGCAGTTCTTATTCAATAAGATTTTGGCCAGTACCCAACAAACCTCCTACTTGAATAATCACAAATTGACCAAACTTAGTTGCTCTTCAGCTCTTGGAAAACCTTCCCCGAGGAGGAATCTGGGGAACCTACAGAGTTGTGGTGGGTCAGGCTCCAGGGAAAACTTGTTCCCTTGGGCATTCCCATGGAACACCCATTTCCCCAGGTGCTCCCCTGAGGTTCAGCATGATCTATCAGAGATAGGATGGAGTTTTTATGAGGTTTTATTCCCTGCCTACTGCATTACATTAATGACCAAAACAGTCCATGGCTTAATTAAAGATTAACTGTTAAGATCAGTAAAACAAGATTGTCTCAGCTTGGCCAGGCAGGGCCCTGCAAGAAGTATGAAGGGATGAAAAACGGTGGGAGAAGCAAAGTGAAGCAAGCTCTCCAAGGCCTCCAGCACTGAGCAGAAGTAGGAGTTTCATGCCTTTTGGGTCATCTGATTACTTAGTTTAATTGAGGGCAGGTATCTTTTATTTGTGCTTACCTTTTCCTGGATCTCACTTCAAAAAACTTGCCATGGAAATGATTGCTAGAGAGAAAGATTTTCTGTGTTACTTGTAATGGGACCTCTTGTACCCATAAGGTGCTGCAATATTTACCTCTGCTGGGGAGAAATATTTACTTCTCAGACCTTTTAAGCTGTTGTGTGAGCTCTCTTGTACCAAAACAACTCCAGTCTCAATCTAGTTTGGAGCCAACTCTACATTTGCTGTTTAATTTACTGGTTTTGTGCTTGTGAACTTCATTATCTTTTGCTCAGAGGATCAACAACCTCCCTACCAGACTCCGCTGTCCCTATCTTGTCTGTGAAATAATATTTGTTACTGTTTGAAAATTGAATTCACCAATCACATTTGTTGGTGAAGTATCTGCTGTTAACATTTTCAGACAGGGATGTGCACCCACCCATCCATCTCTCATGCCATCACCGTGACCTCAGTTCTGCACAATTATCTGTCATAAACAAATGTTCCCGTACCGGGGTCTGCACAAAACTCAACCATTTCCCTCCCTGTCCTATGGACAATTCAACTCTTTTTTTTAGTTATTATTATTTATTTCTATTTCTCTCTTTGACCACAACCCTAAGTATGAGATATTTGGCAAACAAGTTTGAGAAAAACCATAAATTCAATTTATTTTGAGTTCAACTCACCAAAGGACTTGCTTACCCCCATCCCTCCTCTGCTAGATGTCCCCCAGGTATGATGAGGGCATGAAATACTCCTCCAGGTACCTCAGACACAACTTATCTGAACTGAAAGCAAGATGCCAATCGATACCATGACATCTTCACAGAAAGGGTCATTGGGCACTGGCAGAGGCTGCCCAGGGAGGGGTTTAAGGTGCGGGTTCAAGAGGTGCTGAGGGACATGGTTTAGAGATTGGTGGGAATGGTTGGACTTGATGATCCAGTGGGTCTCTTCCAACCTGATGTTTCTATGATTCTATGATTCTAAGTAGAGAATCATAGAATGCTTTGTGTTGGAAGGGACCATGAAGGCCATCCAGTCCAGCCCCTCTGCAATGAGCAGGGACACCTTCCACTGGATCAGGGGCTCCAAGCCCCATCCAACCTGACCTTGAACATTTCAAAGGATGGGGCAGCCACCACTTCTCTGGGCAACCACTGTCAGTGCCTCCCCTCCCTCAGCATAAAAAAAAAAATCATCTTGCATCTAGTTTAAACTTCTCCTCTTCTTGTTTAAAACTATTACCTCTTGTTCTGTTGCTACAGGCTCTGCTAAAATATTTTCCCCATCTCTTTATAAGCCCCCCTTTAAGTACTGAAATGCCACAATAGTGTCTCCTTGGAGTCTTCTCTTTCTCAAACTGAAAGCTTTGGGTTGGAAGGCACTATGAAGGTCATCTAGTCCAATCCTCCTCATCTATCTCTCAGGAGTTTCTCTGGTATGTCAGCACATAACCATGCCAAAGTGCCTGTGTTCAGATATGTGATGACCCTACACATCGTCTCACGATCAACACCTACTTGCCATGGTTAGGGAGGGTGCCTATCAGTCACCCCCTCCCAGTCTGAGACTCGGGTCCAGCGGGGAGCTGAGGGACTGGTGCAACCATCAGTAAGTCTCTCTTCTCTGCCTCCAGTCCCTGACACCGTGAAGCTGACCCACAATCCTCTTTTCAGCTGTGATTGATCAGTTCATGTTTTCCTCCATTTCTGCTTCCACAGAAAATAAATCTGATGCAGAGAAAGAAGAGCATTGCCTTGACTGTGAATGCATTTCTCCTCTCCCTCCTCTTACAGAGCTCATGTTTCAGTAACTTGCCCATCAAGACAAACCCCCCAAGATCCTTCCTTACAATCCAATAAATAATAATAACAACTATTCCAACCATTCTACTGACTCATATTTCTTGAAGCTGGCATTGATTTTTTTTTGGTTTTTGCATTTGAAAAGACTGAAAATATTCAATAGAAAAATGAAAAATCTCACTTCTAATTCTGAAGTGAAGTTTGCCAACCTAGCAGGTCTTTAATAATGATTTTCTGATGAACGTATACTCCCTGGGTCTCGGCTTGCCAGCTACATTTTGATTAAATCCCTCTATATCTGTATATCACATATGCAAATGTAATTATAATCACCTGGGGGGGTGAACAGTACAAATTTGGGAATTCACTCAAATAGCTTTGACTTAGAAAAAAATCGGCTCCTAATAAAAATGAATAGGACAGTTCAATGAAAACCATGTCCATGCCAAAGGGATTTTGCCCCCGGTGCAGGGCAGAGCAGGAGTGCTCACCAGCATTTTTATCGTACTTCTCTCTGGGGGTTCCCAACTGGAAATGTTTGTGCTTGCACTGGGCAGCTTGCAGGCAATGAGTCTGGCTCCTCCAGAAAGCACCACAAGCCCTGCTCTGGAAGGATGGGCTGTAATCTATGTGCATTCACATTACGTGGCTGTTCTGAGCAGGAGCCATCAGCCTTTTGGACAGATCTATGAAGGTCTGGGGTTCCAGAGAGAAGGGGGCCAGTCCAGGGAGACCTGGCTGGAGGCAGTGG
Source organism: Piaya cayana (assembly GCA_013389865.1). Lineage (NCBI taxonomy): Eukaryota > Metazoa > Chordata > Aves > Cuculiformes > Coccyzidae > Piaya > Piaya cayana. The sequence goes on from WAAB01006971.1 coordinate 88,145, forward strand.
CCTTTCGAGCCAGAATTCAGGACTAAATTAAACACTTCCTGCATGCACTGGAATACCTAGAGATACTGGTATCTCCTTCCATGTGTCAGGCTCTGTTGGATGCTGTTCCTGAAACTCAGGGCTCCCCTAGGCCAGTGCGAGCGCTGTGCCCCCAGCCCAGCTGTGGAGTTCCCAGAGCAGGGGTGGGTGAGACTCTGATTTCCAGATGTGGAGCCCTGGAAGCCAAGTACCTGAATCTCATGTGCCATAGGTAAAACCACTCATCTGTCATCAAGCACTGGATGTGATGGGAAGGACCCTTTAGGGGTTGGTTCAGCTGCACTGGGACTTGGTGAATATACATTGACAGGGGCTGAGCAGAGCAGACAGTGTTAAGAGCAACACTCTTGTTTTCAAGTGCACTCTTACCTCCATTGACCCCACACAAGTAGCAGCTCTTTGCCATTCTGCAGAAATGTGATAACCCCAAATCTCTCACGGTACATCCCAAACAGGGCTGTAGCTCCCAGATCCCCAAACAAGTGGAGGGGAACCTGAAGAATGGTTGAAATTACAAGATGGTCAGCAGAAATAAATGCCACATCTAGAGTTCCTCCTTCTATGATTCCGTGACCATGGTACCCTTGGATTCATTCCCATGGGCTCTTGTGGTGGTACAAAGCCAGTGCCAATGGAAAGACATCTGGGTTGCTGATAAATACATATCCACATAAGCATATGTATAGAAAGAAATTTGTATCTCTATATAATCATTTCAAAATGAAACAGCGATTGCTAATCCTTTGTCTGTGTTCCCCAGCCAGCAATCGAGCAAGACTAGGTTGTAACACATTAGATTGGCCAAGTCAGTGAAAGATAACAAAAAAAAATCTTTCTATAAATACGTTAACAATAAAAGGAGGATGAGAGAGAATATTCAGTCCCTACTGGACACAAATGGAACAACTGTGACAAAGGATGAGGACAAGGCTGAGGTACTTAATGCCTTCTTAGCCTCAGTCTTTAATTGTAAAGAAAGTTGCTCCTTGTGTACTTTGCCAGGAGTTAGAGGAGCAGAACAAAGCTCCCATGATCCAAGAGGAGGTGGTCAGAGCCTTGCTTGCCCAACTAGACACCCACAAGTCTATGGGGCTGGATGGGATCCACCCAAGGGTATTGAAGGAGCTGGTGGATGTGCTGGCCAAACCCCTTTCCATCATCTTCCAACAGTCCTGGCTGACTGGGGAGGTTCCACTGGACTGGAGACTGATGTTGTGCCCACCTACAAGAAGGGTCACAGGGAGGATCCAGGGAACT
>WAAB01006971.1:89923-107661 GCA_013389865.1 Piaya cayana
CACAAGAAGGATGTTGAGGCTCTGGAACGAGTCCAGAGAAGAGCAATGAAGTTGGTGAGGGGGCTGGAGAGCAGCTGAAGGAACTGGGGGTGTTTATCCTGGAGAAGCGGAGGCTGAGGGAAACCTCATTGCTCTCTCCAACTACCTGAGAGGAGGTTGTGGAGAGGAGGGAGCTGGGCTCTTCTCCCAAGGGACAGGGAACAGGACAAGAGGGAATGGCCTCAAGCTCCACCAGGGGAAAAATCAGAAAAAAAAAATTTCACAGAAGGGGTCATTGGGCACTGGCAGAGGCTGCCCAGGAAGGTGGTTGAGTCACTTTCCCTGGAGGTTTTTAAAACATGAGTAGATGAGGTGCAGTGGGGCATGGTTTAGTGGTTGATAGGAATAGTTGGACTTGATGATCATGTGGGTCTTTTCTTACCTAGTGATTCTGTGATTCTGTGTGATTCCATATTGGCTTGTTGGGGAAAGCAAGCAAAAGTTTTATCTTTTCCTGTTTATTATTTACCAGGAAGAACCATTTGCAAAATGAAATCATGTTTGGATTCCATGTGATTTTCTATTAAACAGAATGAATTAATACAAACTTTAGGTTATGGTCCAAATAGTGAAGAAGGTAAAAGAAAGGAAGGGCAGCAGAGCTTAAGGACTGCCTAGGGTGTGTGATTTCATAGCTTCTGAAATGTCCAAACTATGAGTCTGTACCACGAGGTGGGAATGGACACACTTTGGGGTGGGCTCGTAAGCTCAGTGATGTCTAGATGGCCTTTAATGGGAATGGAATATATGGCTGGGTCAATGGGCAGGAAATATTTAATCAAGAAAGTTAAATAGATTTTTTAGGAAGGAATTAGGGGTGAGGGTCAGGAGAAAAAGGAAATAATGCAAATGTTTGTATTTGCTCTTTCTGGAATAGCATTTAATAGGAAGAAGCCCAGGCACTGCCTGTTCTCCAGGCCGATGCATCATGCTTCAACACAGAAACGCGCAGAAAAACACGGCGCCTCCTTTTCTCTGACCTCTTTGTTTAGCAAGTTGGGATCAAGTTCAAGCAAGAGCCACGCTTGCTCTTTAAGGAAATGACTTAAATGTGGTTAACGCTAAGCCAACTTTCTTGTTAAATGTGACCATTGGACCAAACCAAGTCTGACTGCCACATCTGGAATGAAACAGCTGGCAACCAAGCAGGAGTGGAAGGGGGAGCAGGATGGGTAAAAACTCTTCCACAAAGCTATTTAATTTCAACAGTTTCAAAAGGTTTTGTTTCAAATGTCATGTTGATTCATTTCAATTGGACTTTTATATTTTATTATATGTAAAAGTTGACATTCTATGAATATATTAATACATTAATATTGTGGTATAATATAACAGTCAATATAAAATGAATGGAAATGATACTGCATGTACCAGGTGTGTGAACCCTATCGAAACTGAAACAACTCATGGGCCCAAATGTTTTCAGAACCTCTTGTTGCCTCCTATTTCATCTTTTCCTTCCACTTTGGATCAACCCAAACTCTTTCACAGATGTGTGCAAGGAAGAAAAAGCTTGAAGAATGAATCTACAGAAAGGTTTGATGCTTGACCAAGTTCACAGAATCACACAGAATCACAGAATCACCATGTTGGAAGAGACCCATCGGATCATCAAGTCCAACCATTCCCATCAAACACTAAACCATGTCCCTCAGGACCTTGTCTATTCGTGCCTTAAACACCTCCAGGGAAGGCGAATCAACCACCTCCCTGGGCAGCCTGTTCCAATGTCTAATGACCCTTTCCGTAAAAAACTTCCTCCTAATCTCTAGCCTAAATCTCCCCTGGCAGAGGGGGACTCACTTCTCACATTCCTTTATCACACCTTAGTGAACACTTTTACTGAGCATATAAAGCGTAGTGGCTGGAAGAGGAGCATTGNTCTCCAGACAGACTTCTCCCAGTCTGTAGCTCTGCATAGGGTTGTTGTGGCCCAAGTGCAGGACCCAGCATTTGACCGTGTTAAACCTCATGCCGTTGGACTCATTCCAGCATCAGCTACAGTCTGCATATGGTTTATAAGAGAACTTGACTGTAGCTGACTGTCCACTAACACCCTTTTTTTTCACAGAATCATAGAACGGTTTGAGTTGGAAGGGACCGCAAAGGTCATCCAGTCCAACCCCTCCATGGGAGCAGGGACATCTTCAACTCAATGACATTGCTCAGAGCCCCATCCAACCTGACCTTGAATGTTTCCAGGGGTGGGGCAGCCACTACCAACCAGTGCCAGTGTGTCACCAACCCCAGAGTAAAAAACTGATATCTAGTCTAAATTTCCCCTCTTTTAGTTTAAAACTATTACTTCTTGTCTTATTGCTACAGGTCCTGCTGAAAGGTTTATCCTCATTATAAAATAAGCCCCCCTTGAAGTATTGAAAGGCTGCAATAAGGTCTCCTTGGAATTTTCTCTTCTACAAGCTGAACAATCCCAACTTGGAGCATCTAGGTGCTTGGGAGCATCTAGAGATGGTTTGAAAGGGGTTGGCCTACAGAAAATATGGTCACATTTTTCCTTAACTTTTAAATAGAAGTAAAATGAAAAAAAACCCCAATATTTGGGCCTCTTGGTTTTTGGAAAACATTTTTTTTTTCTTTTTTTCAGTCAAATCCTCAGAATCTGTTGCCAAAGCCCCAAAGCTTTTATATTTTTGTCCAAAAAATAATACAATTGGGTTTTGAGGTATTTGTTTGGCACAAAAGCAATATTTGGAGGCAAGCAGATGCTTTCTGTAGGAAAATGTCATTGTGCTTGTTAAAAGCACAATCTTCCTTCTTAAAGGCTGTTTATGCCAGAAAGCATTTGATCGGCTCTGTTAGCATCTCTTACCCTCTTCCAGGGATAAGCGACATAGCGGCTGCTGTTTATTAAGATGAGCCTTCCAAGAACAATTACTAAGGAATCATGGATTTCTGATCGTATCAGGGCTTGGTACACAGGATTACAAAAGGCGACAGTCTTCTATTCCAAAACATAGGATCCACCTATAATGTGACATGCGATTGCTCTTAATAAAGTGACTCCCTACTTAAATGCAATTCCTCCATTGTATAAATACATATTTCCTCGATGGGACATTGTGGTTACTTTAAGAAGCTGGAAGACATCACAGCATCACGTTTCAAGCTTGGCATTGAACAAGAAGCCACTAGAATTAAATCAAAGTGCTTCTTTCTGGCAGGCGAAGCAAGTGTAATGAAAATTCCAGCCTTGATCCTCTGCCAGCGGTAGGCAGCAAATTGAGTGCATGCCTACCACTCCCAAACTGAAGTCCCTCTGTCTTACCCAGGATGCCAGCTACCAGAAGTACAAACGATGAAAACAGTCTGCCAGACACAGCAAACCAAAGCGCTCTCTTCATTAAGAAGAGCTTATTACTTTCTTCCAGCTCCACCCATGAGCAAATCCTTCCTGCTTGATCTTGTTGGGATTAATGAAGGGAGGCTGACTGCTCATGGTGAACTTGGTATTCCAGGAAAACTCCCGCTACCAGGACCTGCCCCAGTTCAGACCCCCCCAAAGATGCACACACTTTCCAGCTGCCAGGTACAAGTTCACTACGGTTACGAAGCCGATATCCAGTAAGGTTGGCTGGAGAGCCAAGGAGAAACACCACCCAGAGGAGATGAGATTGAGTTTGGAGAGGAGGCAGGTTCACCAGGCTGGGTTGCTTTCTCTCAGTCTCAAAGATCTGAGTACTATCAATTATTAAGAGGCAGAGAAGCTGCCTTTCTTCAAAGCAAAAATAACGGTGGTATGTAGCATATGCACTGCAGCTGGAGCTGTGGGGCCATGGTAGGTTGTCTACTGTGCCAACCCTGGCAGATTTCCCTTTGCTGATGATAGAGGAAGCCATGGTCCAAGCACTCAGACAGCAAGGAGCCTCAAATGAGCACCCAGCACCCCAAAGGGTCACAGATATTAAGTGGGGAATTTGTGTTCAAGAGCAATACTCAGATCATCTGCCTTTGCCACTGGCACGCTGAGGTTTCCCATCTCACCAATCAGTCTTCTCCACCCCCAGCCACCTCTTATCCTTCATCTACATGAAAAACACATCCATGCTCCCCTACAATGAACAGTGCTTGTCCTACCAGTCGCTCCTGCACTGGTTGCCTAGGTCCTGACCTTGCTCAAACCATCAAATGGAAGAGAGACAAAGATAACATCTTTACTTAGTTGAAGAGAATCATACTTAGCTTTCATACATCTTGTGTCGCCAGAGCGGCTCCACTGAGGCTACAAAATTGCTCCAAATTAATAGAAATGAAGTTAAAAAGCAAGATTTTCCTGCTGACCTGATGTAGCTGCAGTTAAAAGCTTGGAAATGTTGCTACAGTACTGGATTTGGAGGGGCAAGGAGAGAGTTTTGAGTTGGATCAGCCCTGTTTTCTTAGGGAATACAGCAAGAACAAGGTTAGATCGGCAATGAATAATTTTGAGGTGCCATCCTGCACTGAACAATAAGTGTATGATTGGAAAATACTGATCAATAAAGGGTCTTTAGACATTTTTATTTGAAAGTCATAGGAACAACATAGACTGATTAGTGAATGCTCCCTTTTGAAAACCCCAGCAGCTGTCTTTATCTATACATTTATTTCAAGAAACACGGTCATTTAATAATTAATGTCTGTAAGTGCCTGGCTATGAAAATGCAGGATGAAATATTAAATAGACTCGGTACCAAATGGGAAGACTTCTGAAAGGGAGCGAATGAGAGCCATGTCATCCACTATTCCCAGGAAACAGCCGCAAGGATCTAGAGCAGAACGAATCCAGGTGGATGAAAATGAAGTGCTCAGCAGTAGAAGAGAAGGTGGGTCACCAATATAATTGCCAGAAGACTTAGCCCCTCGTGATGGGACACACGGGAGAGAAATCCCTCCCAGCAGTGGCTGCAGTGCTCCCTGTGGTAAATTTAGCCCAAAATTTTGGCACCTGTGGCCTCTCCTGGGCCACAGATTGGTGAGTTCTGTGGCTCAGAAGTGAAGCTCATGAGGACAACAGCAAAAGCTGAGATACATGTTTAACCTCCCTGCCCATCTTTTCATAAGCTCTTCTGATAGAGACGATGCTTTGGACTGACCTGAGACTAATCAGCCCTAAGTCAAGGCAAGCCCTTTCTCTAATTGCAGCTGGCAAGAGTCAAGGTTATTAATTGCCCCAAGACAAGAAAGCCTGTGTAGGATGTTGAGAAACATATCAGGAGTATTTCATGCAATAAACAGCTTGGAAGTAAAGTTAAACCTTACGCTCCAGAGCTCAATGAAATTGCTATTAGAAACCAAGCTAGAATTACTGTGGGTACAGATAACCACAGTTCTTCTGTTCAGAACGTTATGCCTTTGTCTGACAGAAGCAGTGGTTTTGGGAAGACTAATTCGTTCAGGTTTCCCTGGACATTGCTTCTTGGAGACTTGGGGGTGGTTACCTATATTTCTGGTTTTCCAGCATTCCTGAATGGAACAGATGTGCCACTTTTCCAGCCAGGCTGATGACTAGCAAGGCGTGGGCAAACCTAACAAGCAGTGTGTTTGTGGTAGTTCTGATACTTCTGGTAAGTGTCGGCCTCACCACAAGTGTATCATGGCAGTGCCGGCTGCACATCAGCCTGCAGAAGGCTGAACACGAGCCCCACAGCTCACAGCAGTCTAGGAAATCCTCAAAAATGTGCAGCAGTGCTGGATGCTGACAGTCAGATGTGTGATGCTGGGTTTGACAGCTCCGTTCCCATGCCTCAGCTCTTCTCTGCACCCTCACTAGGTGCTGCTTCATGGTACACCCACCCCACCTGTCTGTGGCTCCACAGTGGATCTGCCACCCTCTGCCTTCAAGAACAGGCAGACGGGAGCTATAGCACCGTGTGAGGAGAGGTAGGAGCAAACACAGACCCACAGAGCACGAGAAGAAGCCTGAGAAATGGAAAGTTGTGGCTCTCACATGGGATGCGCTGCAGCCATTTCCAGCAGGAGCTGATCAAAAGATGAGATTTTGAGGGAGAAGCAGAGCCATTGCATGGACTGCGAGTAGAAGGAGGAATGAGATCTGGACCCAGAGCAGCTCTCCCTCACTTGGGTTTTATGGCCCAGTTCCACACATCAGAAAGTGGAATTGGAAGTAAGAAGAGGCTCTGGCATCCCATTTCATAACATGGGGACAAATTTTCAACTGGCTGGAATCTCCATAAGCCCAACACAGCAAACTTACAACCAGCTCAGATCTGTCCTGTTCAGCATGAAAATGAGAACCTCCTCCATATGTTTGCCCTCCAACTCCTCCCAGCGAAGGAAAGCATGAATATTCTGAATCATCCACAGCCAACTGTGTATTCGTTATTTTCTGTATTTATTTCCAACTCCAGGATTAAGAAAATGATTCCACTACTATGACATCCATACAATTAAATGTATCATTTTCCCATCAACTGCCTGGCTGTGCCAAGCCGGGCAGCTTGGATCCCATCACCATATGGAATGCATCTCTGCCTGCACAAGACTTGAACGTGGCAATTAGAAACGGGCTGGGTTTTCCCCCCACTCCCATCAGCAACAAAGCACTCTGGAAGTATTTAGTGGGGTTAAGAGGACTTCATCCTATTAACAGAGCAAAGGGTATTTATCAGACCTTTCAACTCGGACCAGACCATAGGCTTTAACTGATTGTCCTCGTGGGAGGTGATGTGAAAGGATCTGTGTGGAGGCTGTTGCTCAAGCCTTCCTGATCTAAGCAGGCCCTGAGAGATCCAGAATTCCTCCTAGGACCCTTCTTAGGGACCTCCCCAATCCTCTCCGGCCACTCCCAGCAGAAAATGTTACACAGAAAGACCCAAAATTTGAGAAATTATGGAGCAGTCAGTGCCCCTGGCCATTTGGCTGGGGCTTTCCTAGACATTTTTCAGGGTTGAGGTGAATCCTGATGCTTTTAAAGCCATATGAGAGCTCCAGCTCAAAGTTGTCTAATTTCAGTTCCCCAAAAGCCATCTGATGGTACCAGCCTCTGCTCCCCATCCCCTTGGTTAAAGCAGGAGGGGTTCTCCAGTCAAACAGCGCCATGAAGGTTTAGCCGCTTGGCACCATGCAAAGAGCACAAAGAGACCATTCCTTTCCCAGAGTTACTGCAGCTCCTGTTTGCCTCATGCTTATCTTCCAGCAAAGGATCTCTGGAGAAGAGAGGACTCTGCTCTGCAAGGCAGACCATACCACCAAGGCTGAGCTGCAGCAGTTGCTTTCACAGACGTGGACATGACAGAAAAATTAACCTGAGCTGCTCTGCCCTTGCTGAACCAGACGTGACCTTCTCTTTTGCAGCCTCCCAAGATGACCTTGATCGTATTCATGTTCCAACTGCTCCTGAGGCTGGGTTAAACCCTTGGTTCTGGACTCTGTTTTAAGTCTCCTGTGAATAACAGTGTCAGATCTTCACTCAGCTATCTCAGGAATGTGGTCAGGCTGATCTCCCGTGCTTACTCAAGGTGACATTGATTCATTCACCTTCTCACCGGCCAGATTACATTATAAGAATGTGCTTTGTAACATCTTTGCTCATCCACCACCACCATCTGGTTCCCATTCCTCACCTCCAACTTTGTCACCCCCCATTTCTGGGATTTAGGGTTTTCTTAGCAACTGAACAGGCAGTCAGAGGCATTTAGGGTTTGGGAATAGACTGAGATATAACACTTGGAGAGCATCAGAGGTTAAGTTTGCAACCTGAGCCCTATCCATACACTCTAATCATTTTGTATTTTCACATCAATGCAGAAATCAGGCTTATCTGCAGGGAGGACCGTCCCCAGATCCAGAGCCCAAGATCCATCTGAAAAAGAGGAATTGCACCTTAAGTAACTCACAATAAATTGCTTTTGTATCCAAACCCCTCATATGGGACTGCAGCTCACTGGCCTGGACTTGCACCACCTTATGTTCAAGGCAAGGCTGAAAAAGACACATCTCTTCCCCACCACAGAGGTGATCTGTTTATAATATGTGACTGGTGAGACCCTGGCCCAGGTTGCCCAGAGCAGTGGTGGCTGCCCCATCCCTGGAGGGGTTCCAGGCCAGGCAGGATGGGGCTTGGAACAACCTGATCCAGTGGGAGGTGTCCCAGCCCATAGCAGGGGTGGAACTGGATGGGCTTTGAGGTCCCTTCCAACCCAAACCATTCTACAATTCTATGTTTTTATGAATCTATTATAGGGTTTGTGAAACACATTCACACCTTTGTTTTTCCCAGGTTTCTGGGAAGAGTTTAAATAAAGCATTCAGCTTTGGGGAAGGAAAAAAAAAAGCAAGGAAAAGAAAAAAAAAGACTGATAGACATCTGGAGAGGTGAACAAGGCCTTCTCAGGCTGACCCAGTTACAGTGTTTGAGGAGAGCACTGAAATCCTGTTCAACAGGAGGAACAAGCAGCCGAGGGCTCAATTCAGCCTCAGAATAAACAAGGACATCTCTCATCACATGGGTTCTACATGTTTCTACCAGGTCCCCATCTGATCACCATCCTGCAGAACTGCAAAAATTCCTTCCAGCATGAAAGATGCCTTCTGGACCAAGGACTTCTGTCCACACAATGCCAAGTGGGCTTGGATACAGCATCCCCACAGCTGATTTATGTGCCCGTGGCTGAAGGAGGGCAGCTCTCCACAACTCAGCCCTGTGGCATCTTATGTGGTTCCTTTATGCAAACAATAGGGAGGGCAAACAAACAAGCAGTGCCCCACCTCCTCCCTGCTCCATGTGTGGCCCTGGAGAAGCAAGTCTTGTGGCCGTGACATGTCACACCATAGCCCATGCTCAAGTCAAGGATGCTGGGGCAGAGCCGTGCCTTGTTCCCTCCTGCATGCCCAACTCTTGCTGTGGGAGTTCCTCACTGTGGGGCAAAAGGAGGTTTTTCACAATACTCACAGCAGTGCATTCATGGAAGGGAGGGTGAAACCGGCCACACGAAGTTTCTGCCATTGCACAATGGCTTGCTGGGGGCAAGAAGGCTCTGCAAAACCTGGGGTGTGTTGATCTGACTCTTCAGTGCAGTCACAGTCATGCCTGGAGGTGTTTCTTGGATTTTTGCCCAGGCACTGACTGGAGGAAGCAGAGCAGCTACAGTCTGTGTCTGTGGATGTGCAGCCTGAATGTGAGATGGGAGCTGATGCCACATGCCACCTTCTTATAATTGGGGTAGGGCAACCTAAGGTAGCAGGACACCAACGCTACTTTCATGCTACAGTGTTGGTCAGGGAAATCAACCATCTTCAACATGACTCAGAGAAGTAATTCTAGCTCCCAACAGAACTCCTTTTAGTGTGGAGCAGGGAAAACACCAAAAAATACTTAGAAATTACCTTGAAACTCAAGTTCACTGCCTGTATTCTCCCAAAGGCTGACAGAAGACCCCATCTACAAGTGAAATAACTGCTAAATGCCCCATCTCTGGAGGTGTTCAAGACAGGCTGGATGGGGCTTTGAGCAACCTGATGCAGTGGGAGGTGTCCCTGCCCATGACAGGGGGGTTGGAAATGAATGATCTTTAATTACTGTTCCAACCCAAATCATCCCATGATTCTATGATTCAATGAAATGTCAGCATGTTTCTTCAAATCAAAACCATTTTTCAACTTTAAAAATACAGGAGCTAAAAGTGGTGACCACAGGACTGTCTTTGGAGGCTAAAGTCCATCCACAGTCTGCTGTGGGTGACCTGGGGCAAAGTGCAGCTGTGATTAGACATTGCCAAACAAACCTTATTTTTAATGTTTGACTTTATCCCTTTCAACTTTCTACTAATAAACTTCTACGAAAACTGATTTCAATTTAAAAACACAGAATGATGGCATGGTTTGGGTTGGAAGGGACCTTAAAGCCATCCAGTTCCAAGCCCCTGCCATGATCAGGGACACCTCTCTCTGGATCAGGTTGCTGAAAGCCTCGTCCCACAAGCTATTTACAATAAAAGATGCCAGTCTGAATGTCTCCTGAGAACAGGCTTTTGTTCACTTAAGATCACACCTTACTTCTAAAAGGGAACATTTCGTAAAGCAAGTTGCTCAAGGTATTCTGGCACGAAGCCCTCGAGTTGTCAACAAGAGGAGAACACAGGCAACACAGAAGCAAGATAAACAAAAAGGCTGTTTTGGAAACATGTGAGTTCAAATCAGTGTTTTGGCCATCAGGCTGGTTCAGAGATGAGTTGTGCAGTTCTTGCCCAATGCAGAACAAAGCAGGGAAAGTTATCTCTGATAAAAAGGGGCCAGAGGCATGAATTTCTGAACAGAATAAACAAAGTCAAAGAGAAGAATTGAGGGTGAAGTTGCTGGACTCTTGGGAAGGGGTCAAGGAGGAGAAAGCTAGTTAGTTTCAGACAAAACAAACCCCAACATCTCTATCAGTGAGGCCTTGGTGAGATGCCTATAGTGTAAACGCTGCCTCCCAGGTCAGTGTCCTTCAACTCATGACCAGGATAGTTTGTACTGTGATTTTTTTTTTTTGCAAGGGATGTGCACTCTGGACTAGAAAGAAACTCCATGTTCACTGTAACAGCTGATAAGAGCTGCTACCCTGGGATAGTCCCACCGGCTTCCTGAACAACCAGACCTCCTGTTAATCCTCAGCAGCACCCTAATAAGCAATTTATTTCCTATGAGGTCTTAAGAGAGTTCACAATATGCCAGCAGATTGCAGCACATGGTGCCAGACTAAGGCCACAGTTCTATTTATACCTTCAGCCTTTCCTCCCTGTCAAAAACCTCCCTAATTTTTCTTCATTATAAGCACAGAAAAGCCTGGCTTAATAAAAACAAACACTGAGGAGCAAAAGTAAGACTTCTCTTCAGGTTTGAACACTGACAATCGAAGGCCTAGAGCATTATCTATATGAGGACGGGCTAAGAGAGTTGGGCTTGCTCAACCTGGAGAAGGGACAGCTCCACGGAGACCTTATAGAGACCTTCTGGTACCTGAAGGAACTTCAGGAAAGCTGGGGTGGGACTTTTTACAAGGATTTGTAGTGACAGGACAAGGCATGAATGGCTTTAAACTGGAAGGGAAAGATTTAGATTGGATATCAGGAAGAATTTCTTCATGATGAGGGTGTTGAGGACTGGCTTAGGCTGCTCAGGGCAGTGGTGGCTGCCCCATCCTGGAGGGGTTCAAGGCCAGGTTGGGTGGAGCTTTGAGTAACCTGATCCATGGGAGGTGTTCCTGCCCATGGCAGGGGTGGAACTAGATGGGCTTTAAGGTCCCACCCAAGCCAAACTATTCTAAGATTCTGTGATTCAAAATATCTCAAACTCCAGGGATCTTGACACTTTCCAAACCTCATCCAGATTCAGTGCTGTTCGGGGTTTGCTCTGCAGCAGGTCCCCAGAATACTGCACTTTTAAATGAAGAAAGGAAAACACCACAATCAAACACCTAGTACCTCATTGCCCCAAAACAAACGTAGTTTCTTTTTCTTTTAAGAAAATTCATTGCTGTGAACAAAAAATGTAAGTATGGGAAGAAAATATGTGTCCTACTGATAAGAAGATTTTGGTTTTTCTATTAAAACAAACCAATAAGGCTGGATTGAAACTTTTCATCCTTCTCTGCGTTTTTGTTTGCTGCTCAGTTTAAGATTGCATCCACACAGTTTGGATCCCCCTGTTTGAAAAGCTGCAGACAGCTTGCTCAGTATAGCTTAGAGCTCTGCCAAAGCCCCTTTTTCCCTATTATCTCTGTCCCGTGTTTAAGGGCCTGTTGAGAGCCAGTGGTATCCTTAAATATTTCTGCTGGGCTGCTGATGCTGCCTGGAGAGAGGGCTCATGCTGGCAAGTTCATGTGTGTGTCACCCAGAACATGTTCTGGTAGAATCCAGCTGCAGGTTCCCTTCTGCCTCCTGCAGGTCCAGCGATGGCCCCAGACCACTACTCACTCTTCCAGCCAACCAAAGTCCATAGTTATGGGCTGGACAGAGCCCATTTGGCCATTTGCTTCCAAGACGACCATGGAAGACAAAGCCCCCAGGTGCAGCATGGAGCGGTGGAGACTTCAGAGTGGAGACTGACACTGGGGGCTGTGGTGGACTTTGGTCTTCGGCCACCATGGAGTGTGAGGTATGGGTGCCCGCACCCATCACAAGCCCAAGAACATGAAGACAAGAACAAGACATGGGAGTGTGAGGTGTCTAACATGCCCAAGACTTTCTGCTGGTATCCAACTCCCTTGTGCTGAGCGTGGTGCCCACCATCCAACCCATGGCAGGCCAAGGGTGTTGGGAGTCAATGCCACCCACGAGGTAACTGTAACAGGGGTACAGCCATGATTTTCTTTGCGGGTCACTGAGAAAGGAAGGTCTTTTCTGTCGATGAACAGGCAGCTTGTCCTTGCTCAGCACAGAACATGCCTCCCGCTGCCCCATGTCATGTGTGCGAGCAGGGGTGGGACAGTGTGTCCTAAGCCTGATAAAGGCACACTGTGCAGTCCAAACAAAGATAACTCTAGGGCATCGGGTCAGAAAAAGCTGAGTTTTGCTTTCAGGGTGAGCCCTGGGAAAAGAAGAGCCAGACTCATTTCAGGCCAAGCGGGAACTTGTAAAAAGAGCCTTTCTCCATGCCCACTGGGATGCTAAAAGCTTAGAGCAACTTTCCCCAAAAGAAAAAGCAGCAAGGAGTGAAAGCGCATAGAAATTGCCTGTTCCAGGCGGCAGAGCACCAACTGGTAGGAAGTGAATCAGTGTTGATCAAAGGGAAAGGGTAAACCTTGAGAGATGCAAAAGCCAGTCCCGCTGTTCCTCTCCGGCAGCCAGAACAGGTTGCACCAGGCGTCAGCTGGGAACTTGCTACTGGAATTGGGGGTTTTTTTGTGATAGAAAATAACATTTTAACAAAGTTAAACTGTGTCATGGGAAACACTCTTCTTTTTTCCCTAACCAAACTGATTTTTTGAGAGGTCAAATCAAAATGGACTAGTTTAAGCCAAAAAGGTTTCATTTTGCTGGAATTACCTGAAACACTCTACTTTAAAATGCCTCTCTGAAAAATACAGCTCTGCTTCCCTGTAACCACATCACCTGACAGAAAGTTCCTTCTCTGATACTCTCCTCTCTTCCATCTAGGACAGATACAAACACTTTTTCCACCAGAACCCCCTCCCACCAGCACCTGGGGAGTCATTTCATGCACCAGCCCCCTGGCAGAGCAGATTTCTGAACGAACTTGTCCACAGCTGAGCACAGGAAAGCAGAAAGCATGACCCATGTTCACAGCATCTTCCATCCCCCCCGAGCTCTCTTTTCAGCCATATCTAATGTTCCTTTAAAAAGGCTTTTGGCTCCATTAATAATCTAAACAGATACTGGAGGTCTAATTAGCAGGATAATTGGAGAGCACAGTTAGGCATGTACTCCGGCAAGAATGGCAGCAAATGTTCCATCAGCAGGAACGAGCGATGAAGAAGCGCGTAGTTGCACCAAAGGCCTTGGGTTATCGGTGATTTATAATGCACTCCAGCTCAGATTAAATTGGAACTAATGTAAACCCATGGCAGAAATCACATGAGGGCTGGTCCATGAGCTCAAGACCATTTCTCCAAGCCCTTCAAAGGGCTTGTTCCCTGGAGTGTTTTGCTGCCCAAGCAACTGTGGTTCCTCTGCCAGTTCCATGCTCTTCCAGCTGGTGCATATTTCATATGCACAGAATGGTTTGGGTTGGAAGGGACCTCAAATCCTATCCAGTTCCACTCCCTGCTATGTGCAGGGACACCTCCCATTGGATCAGGGGCTCCAAGCCCCATCCAACCTGGCCTTGAACCCCTCCAGGGATGGGGCAGCCACCACTGCTCTGGGCAACCTGTGTCAGGGCCTCCCCATCCACACAGCAAAACATTTATCCTTAAGATCTCATCTAAATCTCCCCTCTTACAGCTAAAAACCATTCCCCCTTGTCCTATCCCTGCACTCCCTGATCAAGAGCCCCTCCTCAGCTTTCCTGGAGCTCCTTTCAGTGCTGGAAGCTGCTCTAAGATCTCCCTGCAGCCTTCTCTTCTCCAGGCTGAACAAACCCAACTCTCTCAGCCTGGCCTCAGATGGAAGGTGCTCTAGACTTTGGATCATCTCTATGGCCTCCTCTGGACTCGCTCCACCAGTTCCGTGTCCTTCCTTTGCTGAGGGCTCCAGAACTGGACAAAGGGCTCCAGATGGGGCAGAAACCCTTCGCTCATCCTGCTGGTCCCACTGCTTTGGGTGCAGTGCAGGAGATGCGTACATTACAATGTCTAAGGCATTGGTGGGATTGGAAAGGAGGGGGGGGTAATTTTATAAGAGTTTCCAGAAGTTTCAGTTATGTCATGGATGTGTCACACAAATGCACAGCGCAGGAAATAGCTGAATTTCAACACTTAAAATTAAATATTTTCCAGAGTAACATTCTCCTTCACAGCCCAAAGGAAAACATCCTCTTGTTTCACTCCTAGAAGTCAGCAGTGAGGCGCGAAAACCTACCAGAGACTGCAGGGTCCTTATATATAGCAGAGCTCTCCTACATCATTCAGGGCTCTTGCTACCACTATAAACTGGTGCCTGCACATACGCGCACCCCACCTCTGTGAGCAAGTATTTCAAATTAAATACTGATTGCCTGGGTGTTTGAAATTATAATTTTGCAAATGTGTTTGGGGCTTCATTAATACCCAAGTCAGCTCAAAAGTTGGATTTTATGTTGCACTGCCTGTTTTGGTCAGTTCAGCCTCAAATTGCACCTATACAGGTAATGACGTTCCAGCTTCGTGTCCTCTTTGAGCAGGGGACCTGCCCAGACCATGTCCCAGCCTCTCTCACAGCAGCAAAGCTGAGACCTTTCCTTAGGGACACATTCAAGGTCAGGGGCGGTTCTCAGGCAGAAAACCTCAATTACTGAGGAGGATGAGGGGCAACCTTGTTGCTGCCTACAACTTCCTAAAAGGAGGTTGCATTGAGGTGGGTGCTGGGCTCTTCTCTCAAGTACTAAGTGAGAGAACAAGAAGAAATGGCCTCAAGCCGTGCCAGGGGACATTTTGATTGGATATTAGGAATACATTTATTTTCTGACAGAGTGGTGAAGCCCTGGCAGAGGCTGTACAGGGCAGTAGTGGAGTCTCCAGCCCTAGAGGGGTTAAAAAGAATGTGTGGCTGTGGCACTTGAGGACATGGTTCAGCAGACATGATGGGGCTGGGCTGAGGGTTGGACTTGGTAAGCTTAGAGGTCTTTTCCAGCCTTAATGATTCCATGATTCTACTCTCCTCAACTGAAATTTTCCCATTCCATTTGAGACACAAAATGTCTCACTAAACCCCAAGTAAAAGATGTGGGTATGTTTTTCCTGATGCAAATTTGTATTTTTAATCAAAGGCCTGATTTTATGGGTTGAATGCTTTTTTCTACTAAAACCCCTTCAGCAGCAAAATTCTTGGCAAGCTTTGATGCTGGCTATTACATCAAGGCCACGTTTGACTGATTTTAAAAGATGCCACAGCCTTGGGAACGCCACATGGCATTCACAGCACCGTGCATACTCCAACACTGCGAAGAGGCTGACAAGCGCGTGTGAGCCTGGTGTGAAAATCCATCGCTTTATTAAATGTAAGTGCTCTGCCAGCCCGTGTTCGCTCCTGCTCAGAGATCCGTGTGAGTGGCAGTGGACACGCTCAAAGGCTTAAAGGACAACAGACATGAGTAGCACAGCTCATCTACATTGCGCAGCCGAGCATATGCCAGCAAAAATACATTTGTTTTACAAACAAAGGTATGGGGTTTGCACAAAAAGAGTCTTCATGTTGCAGACGCTCCACATGGTCAGAGGTTCCCAACTCCTCTGGATCATTTTTGACTTCGCAGCTGGGCAGTGTCAGTCTTGGCTGTGATGTAGAAACACCTACATGTTTTGACAACCCCTCCAGCTGAATTCCGTCTCATGGGCTTCAGACGGTGGCAGCGCACCCTTCCAGGTGAAGTTTCTGCTGCTCCCTCTATTACCTGGGCTCAGGAAGCTGAGGGTTGTGAATACTGTTCTCTCTTGTGACAATTTCCAGCCCTTTTTAAACAAATCCCATCTTTTTTTTTTTTTCTTTTACCAAAGTAATTCCTTGCTGCCCCAGGAGACATTTCCCTCTCCCACACTAGGACATGGGACAAGTTTTCTCTTGTAAAGCAGGAGCCCTTTCCAGCATATTCCAGCTCTGCCTTTTGCTCGAGTTCTCAGGGGAGGTGCCCGTCCTTTGGGAACTTCAGCCCCTCTTCTCACACAAACTGTTTGTTCCTTAGTGCATGGAGGTGCTGAAGATTTCCAGTGCCTGCTTTGCATGCTATTAACTGGGCAGAACATCATGAAAAGAGACAGATACTTTCAAGGGAAAGGGAAGGGGAAAGGGAAAGGGGATTGGGAAGGGGAAGGGAAGGGAAAGGGGAAGGGAAAGGGAAAATCAGCCTAAACAAGGGATCTGGATTTGCCCTGAGATATTCCCAGTCCATGCAGGTGGAACCACCCTGGGCTTCTGGGCCAAAAGATGCAAACAAATCAAGAAGGAATATAACCTAGGAACCCACTACCTGCTAAATTCTCCATACAAGACAACAGCTTGAAGCATTCTTCCAACCTGCACAGCTCTGCTCCTTTTCCTTTGAGAGCATTGACTCCTCTGCTCAGTCCCGCAGTCACTTCACATATGGTTTAGCCATGCTGTTTCTTCCAACACGGAGCCCCAAGAGCAATTAAAGACTAACCAGGGCTGACAGGTGTTAGCAACATGCAGCCCAGCATGGAAACAGCAACATGGGCAGATGCAGAGGTGCAGGGGAGAGAGCTCAGCACCTGCAAGCTTCAGAGAGCCAAGGAGGTGAAGGAGGGGCTGGAGCAGGGCCCTGCTTCAAGGCTGTATTTGTTTCCCAATGGAAACTCAGACTTGCTGATCCTCATCTGAAGAGAACCAGCCCTTGGATTCCTAGTCAGGGAAAGCTGTGGCTGTACAGTTTTGGCTCATCCCACAGGCAGCACCAGCACAGACAGATTGTTAACTCACCCAGACACGCTGCTGCCACAGATCAGCATCATTACCAGGCACCGAGCTCTCCACCAAAGCACAGCCAGCAAAGTCAAAGGCTTTGTCACACATCATATAGTAGGTTTTGATTACAAATGCCCAATTCCTGTAGCTAATGAACAGTCTCCAAGTCCTTTTAACATCACTTTGAGTTTGAGATTAATCTGAATGCACAGCTTACACTACAGCTTACAGATAGAGCAAGCTCATTGGAGTAACCAATAGCTTTCCTTTCCGATGTCTGAGGCTTCCGTGTGCCAGGAGTTAGGCTTAGAGCAAATCCCCAGTGCCAAGAAAACCTTGAGTTTATCTGTAACTCCTGCCGCTGACTCTATACTGATCTCTAATTTTTCTGCTTTCCTGTGTATATTAAATATGCAGCAGCTCTTGAAATTCTCTAAATACAGCCCAAGAGGAAGAACTGTGCAATGGTAATAACATTTATGACAAATACATTTGTTATCCACCTCTCAGCTGTTCAATGCCCTTTTGATGCCATTAACCATCATGTAGCCCTCCATTTCTGCTCGAGATGCTCATCATTTGGAGCTGAGGGATGAGATGATTCCTGCTTTCAGTTCTGGAGTCCTTAGCACAGGGAGGGCATGGAGTTGTTGGAGTTAGTTCGGAGGAGGCCAAAGAGATGATGCA
>WAAB01006972.1:0-16088 GCA_013389865.1 Piaya cayana
TTTCTCTCTCTCTTTCTTCCTGTATTTATTTCTTCCTGTATTTATTTCCTGTATTTTACAGTATACATCTGGTCAGCAGCCAAACTTTTTTTCTTTGAATTATAAATAGTGTAACAGAAAAAATATCTGTCTGTAATAGCAGCATTTATTTGAGAGATCATCAACATACATGAAGGCATAGAAAAAGTATTTGGGGTTGCAAGTTCAAAGAATGTACTTACTGCCCTCTAAGAACTCTTAAAAAGGAATGGATTCAACATAAAAGCAGGGGAATAAAATGTCTTTACTGACCTAGGAAATATGTAAAAAGGAATAAACATGTGCATTCAAATCTTGAACTGTAATCAATGATTTTATTCCTAAGCTGAATGTTTGAAAACTTCAGTGATCTATAAAAACTACTGCATGGCAAAGAATGCAGACTTAAAAGAGGTCCTATGCCAATTAGAAGAAAGTTTCAGCTGTGAATGTTCTGGTGTTGGCCTCCTATATTTTGGCATTAAAGTAAAAAGAAGTAGAAATTAGAGAAGAGAAAATCAGTCAGTAGTTTCAACAGTTATGATATTGAACATGTGCAAATATTCAAGTTAATAATGCCTGTCTGTTCCAGATAAAATAACCTTCTGCTTCCAGATAATGCCTGTGTCATCCATCATAAATCTTCACGACACAACTTCACCCAGAGGCATCTGTAAAAAGCCATCTAGAGATGGCTTTAGAGAGCAAAACATGGACTTCAAAAGTCTCTTGAGCTTGTAAATGATGGTACATCTGTGCTGACAACCCTTACATATATCCATCATTTCACCAATGCTGAAATAAGTTTGCAAATGCATGCTGCAGGCAATCTTCTGTAGCATAAGATCAAAGCAGCAGCGAAGAAATTACCCAGAAAAAAAAGTGTCTCTAGCACCAGTCACAGAAATATCAGAAGTCAATGAAAATTATTACCTGTTGGTAAGTCTGTGGCTGTTATGATGTTCTTTTTCTGGGGTTTTCTTGTGATCAATAGCATTGGTGTATAATGCATTACATCACATATTTTCTTAAGTGCTGCAGCCTCAGCTCATGGAAGGGGACTGGCACTATAAAATAAATGCTCTTATGTACATACTTTATTTAAATATTCCACCCTCTCTACTTGTCTCTCTTTCATCCTATAGTTTTTGATTGGATTGAAAGGCTTAAACTTCAAGAGTGTAGTGTTTGTAAACCTGTGATATTTTTCACTGTGTTAAAAATGCTTACCATCTCCCAGATCAGAAAGAAGAACTGGTGAAGACAGCCTGAATTCATTTATGAAGATTAGATTTTACTTGTCACTTTTTACTATCAGAAGAACAGTTTCCTTTATGGCCAACCAAGGACTTTCCATTGGTGAGATGGAAGATAATTCGATGAGTTTGAAGGTTTTGGAGGAGGGATGTTAGGCAGAAATAAACCTCTTCTAGCTTCACAATTTATGAGAGGAACATCTCCTTCTATAGCGTTTTAAGGAAGTTGATAGCAGAGTGGGTGATTTGTCACATGAAATGATAAAAGTGGGGAAAAGAACATGGGACAGAGGGAAGGAGGCAGAGTGTGCCTGAAAGAAAAGAAAGCCAAAATGCTCTTTATAGTCAGAACAAAGCTGACACAATTCACTCAATATCTTAAACTTAAAGATGTTCACACTACACAAAGTTTTCTAGAGGTGATTTATGAAACCTGACATGAGTTCCAGTTTTCACAGACTTTGAAAAACCTATCAGACAGGTAACTAAATGCTGTTTTTTCTGCAAAAACTTCCATGCTGTGCTGTCCTTTTTTCATGCCATGCCTTATGACTTTCGTTTTACGTTTTCGGTTGGGTTTGATTTCTACAGCCATTCACATCTGTACTTTTATATGCTTATGTAAATACATTCAGTTGTACAATAGTTTTGGAAGTCATCTAAGAAAGCTTGTTTTGGAAACCTCATTATGAGTTACATTCATCCAGACAAAGTCATAACTTGAGCCAGCTATCCAGAGCAGCAGAGATTTTGACTGTATATTTTAAACTTTTTAAGCAATTACAGAAAGATAATAGAACAATTTGGATAAAAAAATTCTACAAAAAGACCATAGACTGAGAGCCTTCTCTGAGTATAGTAAAAGTTAAATCTAAAATAAATCACTGATTTTAAATATTTTTTTTCAGTTACAGTTACAGTTATTAGATTACAAGAATGCAGATAAAGGGGTGATGAATGCTAACTCAAATGCCTTGGCAAAGTCCCCATATCAGTAGTAGATACAGGTAATGTTTTTGTTGACTGGTTGATGTGTCATTGTGGGGAATCAACATACCTCTTTTAAATGCTGTTGTCTTTCTAAAACAATGTCATCTAATTGGAAAATTAAGTAGAGATCTGAGATGAGGCAGATCAAGGGATCTTCCATGCTTTCTTGTATCTTCCAGCTGATAAATATGTTCCTCACTGTGTTTTACTATTTGTCTAGATCCTGTAAGAAACCATTTTGCATTCTTTGATCATCCTCACCATCTCTCTCTGTAACTTTTCTGCTGCATTGTTTCTCTCTTTCTTATCCACAGTTCATGATTTAGGAACACCATGAGTTTTCACAGTGGTATGAAGATGATTTCTCTTTGGTTGCTCACCACATTTCCATTTCCCCTGTTGGGGAATCTCTTCTGGGACTCTGAAAGGACCTTAAATAAGAGTACTGACTGAGTGGGGTTTTTCCCTAATTTAGGCAGAATTTATGAGCCAGATTTCCTTGACCACATTGTCGAAGACACACGGTAAACTGTATTTTTAATATTATGATATCATTAATGTACATGTATACATATAATCACTGACATTGTAACAGTCCTATCCATGTGGCCAGCAGTTACTCTTTAGAACAGATTCTATTGCTTTCCTCCAATAGATATTGATAACCTGACCTGCAGTTGCCATCTCCTCTATCAAGGAAACTAAAAACTTTAGTATCAATGCAGTTTATAGAAGTTTCTTATGTTTGAGTATTCATAGATCTCTCCCTTTAAGAATGCTAGGATTTATCCCTAGACCTACAGTTCAAGTGAAACTAAGAGGAGATCAACAAAAAGATGTCCTAGGGGCTTGAGGATAAATGGTGTGTTCCCTTTTAAATTAGGAGTTTCTCCTCCAAACTTTGCCTAGATCTATGATTTTAGTAAGGATAGTGTTTTAAAGATATTTCTGAATGTTTACAGATATTTTTTTTCTGCAGGCTTTATAGGCTTGTTTAAACGAATCATCCAAAACACCATGAAACAGTTTACACTAAGAAATTAGTTGGCCAGTTCTTGGCTACTAATAAATTCTAATTAACATGGAATAATTTATGCTAGATGTGATATGCTTTTTACTTGTGGCAAATCCATTACTTATCTTCAGATTCCTGGAAAGTCATTTCTGTACCTGGGTAAACTGATTGTTAATGCTGTTCCAGTTTGTTGCAGATGGATCATCTATGAATGCTGCTTTTCTCTGGATGAGGCAGAAATTAAATTTCACTTCTTGACCGGATGTCCAACATACAGAGCTTGGTTCATAAAGTCTTTTTCAAGCGTCTTTAATTTTCTGATTAAATTGCTTCTCTTCTGAGCAAATGATTTACAGGATCTTTAAATGTCTCTGTTAAAGCTTGGTGTCAGGATGGTCTTGCTCCACTAAGAGTGACACATTGGCAGACTTTAATTAGAATAGATACTCACAGCTAATGACCTAGTCCAAGAAGGGGTCAACACGGGAGCTGGTTACACCTCTGCAGTGACAAGCCTGCTTTAGGCAGCATGGCATCTTTGCTGGCAAGAAAAAAACATATCTGCCAGGAAACCATTTATTGCTGCAATGTGTCAGTGAGAACAGTGCAGTGGGTCTTAGAGCTTAAACACGAAGCTCTTAGTGGAGTGTATTTTATCACTCTTTAGTAATAGCAAAACATGAAGATAATATATTGTTTCTGACATCTTTCAGTCTTCTGTGAGTTTCTGGCAGCCAGTTAATTTTAGAAGAGTAAATGAACCATACTCAGAGTGAAGCCCATGCTATAGTAACACCTGAAAATTTTCAAAAGAGATATCTCAACGGCAAAGCATGGTCTCAGACCTTTGTCTTTCTGGATCCTCTGCACAAGTCATTGCTTCCTACTAAGGGATGAGCTGTAAGGCAGAGCTCAAGGAACAGGAGGGCGATGATCCATAGCTTTTCCACAGCAATTTACACAGCAGAAGTCTCATGTCTTCTTCTCAGAAATACTAGTGCACTTCTCATTTGGTAAAAATATCTAGGAAAGGCAAGGTGTAAACAGCTCCCCACTTTGGGTTACATCCCTTCCCCAGCAGAAGTTTCCAATTATTTTTGTTTGCACCCTCTTCTGTGTTCGTGTTTCCATCTACCTAATATTTCTGAAATTACTGGCAAGATGTTTTTGAATAGACTTGACTTTCACTTCATTAAAGCTTTAAGGAGCAAGTCTTGGTAGAGACAGCTTAACTGAACATCTAATTCAGTTTCAATGTTTTTTATCATCAGTTGATATTTGACTCAGTTGCATTTACTGTAACCATCCTTGTTATGCAGCAAGTCATGTTTAAGCAGGCTTGTGCATTTTTGTGGTCTTGATCCTAAAGTACAAAAAATAGCCTACAAAACTTTCTGATACTTTGCACAGTTAACTGATTCTTAGTGCTCTGTATATTCACAACACAGGTACAGAAAAAAACCCCATGTTTCTTGTGGGATGGCAGTCATAAAATATTTGACAGATCCTGAAACCACTGATTCAAAAAAACCCTAATATACATGAGTAGCACTGAAATGAGGAAAGAAATCAATTATTTTAGGTTCAGACTGAGTACTCTTTAATATCGTTCTGTATCTTTGAGTTAGTGATCAAGATTCTTTGTATGTTCAAGTTATGCAAACACTTTGAAGAACAAACAAATATTGAAAAATACTCTTTTTATTTTGTCTTTTTATTATTATTATGAGATTCCAATTATTATGAGATTCAATAAACATGAGATTGTTTATTTCAAAATCATATAATCCTATTCTACAACCCTGTGTTTTCATTTTTTAATCTATGTTTCTGCTAAAGATATCTGAGTTCAATAAGAATTGCTGAGAGTTCACTAGACAAGAGGAACTTTCAAACCAGTTCCTCCAAAATTGTATAAAATGCATTAGCTAAGCAATAGGAAAACAAACTATTTTATTGTGAGGATTTCAGCTATGACATTCTTAATTTTTAAATGGAAATAGAAACAGGTTAAAAACTAATATGCAATGGCACACAATTTTAAAAGAACATTTTTGTCTTGAATGACAGTCTCCAAAAAATATTCTTTTACCAGACATTAAAATAACTTCAGGTTTACCTGATCAACATGGTAAATTCATTGACTTTCTTTCTCAGAAATTTCTGGATGTGAAAACTTGATAATATTTGTATGAAGAGCATTCTGTACTCTAGACACTGTCCAAAATTAGTCTTTCAGGCAAAACAGTATACTCCTTGAAGTTTTGAAGTTAATTTTTTATACACATTATAAAATTATAATACTGTTTAAAATCCTGAGAAACTTAGCTTACATGGGAGTATACATTAGATTTTTAGTCACAATAATTGTGCTTAACTGTTTGTTTATCGATACACTGCTGCTGGCAAGTATCACTAATATACTTGTGAGCACAATGTAAGAACATTCTGCAGCTAAACCAGTAATTTCAATGATGTTTAATGGTCATCCTAATACTTCTTAGAATCTTAGAAATTTTTTTCAGGCTTGTCTTTGGGAGCAATCACTTTTCAAAAAAGAACTGGTTTTGACATTTTTTAATTTACTGATAACTCATTCACAATAAAATAATTAATATCTAGCAAACAGAAGTAGAAACAGAACTTTATAAACTCAGAGATAACAGAAGAATTTTATAAGGAGAACATGGCTGGCATATCAGCAAACTATTGACTATGTTGTACTTGTAATCACAGGAAAAATATCAACAAAGCAAGCTGAACTGCTTCTATAAAAAGCAGGTGAAATAGAACAAATAATATTACAAAAATATACCTACCTAAGTAAAATAACTTAAGACACAGTTGTCAAGAATTGTATTTATTTTAATGCAAAATGTGCCCCCAAATCCATAGACAGTCTTCATACTTGCAGCTGGATTCCACACTTTATAAGGTCTGACATTGACTAACAAAGGATGATCAGATTGGGAAGAAATTTTCATTTTGTTTGTAATCGTTTAATCCTAAAATTGCTGTATCTTCTTACAGTTTTATTTCATGTTCTGTCAAAGGGAGAAATTAAAAAAAAGTATTAATCCAGTAAGGTGGGGTGATGCACCACTGAGGGCAGATGTTGCTGTGGTTATATACATCACACTGAAGTAGAAAATTTACTCTGCCATGCAAGTAGTCATTCTTTCAAATAAGCCTTTAGAAGAAAAGGCACAAATAAATCTCATAATGAATTTAACGGTAAAAAAGGAAAGCCAGTCTGTGATTACACTTAGGAAGTAACATAATTCATGCAACTTGAAGATGTCTATCAGAGAAAAAGAGGAGTTTTTCCCTTAGGCCATGAGACTATAAACAGCTTCCTATGCAACAATTTAGCCGTTGCCTATTACATACCAATGCAATGGTAAAGAAAGGAGGATGCTGATGATCATAGAGAAGTAAGTCATCTAAAAATAGTTTTTTATTCTGAAATCTAAAGTCTCAGGGCGCAGGAAAAAAAGCCTATTCCTTCAATTATTCTTAGCAGTAAGTTTTGTCTCTCATGTTTTATGAGTTCTTTGGTGGTTTTCAGTAGTTTTGCAACACACTAGGAAGTTTGAATGGAGGGAGGGAATCAACAGTTTTGGGGTATACATTCTGACCATGTATTCTATGTCCTCTCAACTCAGTACGTTGCCCCACAGAGGAAGGTGATCCAGTGATTTTCCATTGTACCATTGTATCATCCTCTTCCTCTGAAGTCTGCAATGACACTGTTGTAGATTCTGCAGTGCTGTTTCTGAAAAATACATTTTCTTCCTCTGTTGCAATTTAATCTCAATATTATTGTTTGAACCCTCATTGAATATACACCTTCTCTTCTTCTTGTACAGATGATTTTGAGAACTCCAAATATGTATTTTCATCTACTACAATGTTTGAATAAAGTTTTACAAGGGCAGATTGACTTTCAGCATAGTGTGAGTCAATGAGTTTCCATCTTCATTTATTTGATCCCTGCTGTTCCATATCTCTTCATTATACTTGGGTCAGTGATTTCATCCCATTTTAGAACTGAAATTCCCTATGATCAGAGGATGCTGAATGAATTCTTCTCTAGTGTAACTTCATTGTAGTTGAAGTACTTACATGAGGGATGAATTTGGCTCAGAATATTGGCGTGATGTCAATGAGTTACCTTAGATGCTCTAGATCTCTTTTTTACCATCCTTAGATGCTCTACTTCATATCTCACCTTCAGTGGTAATTAGATTTATTTGGGTTCTTTAGAAAGGGATTAAAACTAACTTGACACATCCTGAATTATGTACTGATACATGGTGCTCCTTTACTCAGATCCCTCCTACACATTTATGTACAGCCCAGACTGAGTATCCTGAATAGGAGGATACAACTAAATGAAATGAGAAGGAAAGTTATTCAAGCTGAAACCTGAGAGCAAAACTTAGGGCATAATGTGGGTTGGTTTGGGGTTTTTTTGCTACACATTGTGAGTTGCACATTTAGTTTCTGATAAAAATGCCAAAAATTTACTGCATTTTGATCCTTGCATAATGAAATTCCGCTTCAGAACAGACTCCTCCATGTAGCAACATGATAGTGATTTTGTACTCTCTGGTCTCCCACTGACATCACTAGAAAATGCCAAAGTTGTTGATGGTGTTCCGTTACTTTTCTGTGCCTTAAGCAAAATAAATCATTAATACCTTTTTCCATGTATTACTGTATTGCACAACTATGTCAGTGATATTTGTCTTTAACTTTGTAATGAGTAATATCTGCAGAAGGTAGAAAGGTTACCAAATTGCTGGGGTTTTGTGCCATGTTTACTTCATATGGAGGTATGATTTCAGTGATTTCCTTGGTCACCTGCCAGGGCCTTGCCAGAGACTGTTTTGGTTGTAATATCAGGGGATATTTATTCCTTGATGGGAGAAAAATATAAATTAATTTTTATCCCTTTTCCTATGAGATCCTCTGAAGCTTGGGAATAGGTCATATCAAGCAACAAATTATCAAAGTGGCATTAAAAATCTCAGATCTACCTGGCCTATTCATAAGCTTATATTTGGGAAAAAACAGACCTTTTGGTAATGCAGTAATCTTTCTCCAGGCTACAGCAGCTGTCTTTTATGCATGATTTGAGACTTCCAACTAGCATATCCTTCCCGTTATAGGAAAGTCAGGTTTTAGTAGTGATTCTAGTATCTATATCTCTCTCTCTTATTTTGGAAGCACATTGTAACTAGGGTTTTGTTCTGTTGTTTTGGCTTTTTCCCCCAAGTTTTTGAATTTATTATAGGATATCAAAAATATTGCTCCAGTGTCAGGATCAGTTTTAGCAGACTTCAAGGCAAAGGTCTCTGCTAAGCCATTATGTATTTCAATGGTTTTCTCCTCATTCCAGCAGTATTTGTTATTTTTTCTTTCTTTAAACATTGCATACAATGTACCTCAAGACTGATGCCTCTGAAACAATATGATACCAGTTACGTGAATGATCTGAGAAGATTTAATCAAAGTATTTCCTATTAGGATTTGTAAATTCTCAGTAGCTATTGAGTTGAAGTATATGTAGCCTCGTCACCTCACAAATTCAATCAAATACAGAATAATTGATTGGCTGATTTGATGAAAAGTTTGAAATTCATCAAGTCATTTTCATAACTAGCTTGCATCTGGTTAAGCATCAATAAAAATAATTTTCTGAAAAATCATGAAATAAGAACAATGTAAGAGACAGTGAGACCAATCATACGGAACATCCTGTGACATTCACAGAGTAATGGTTTTGAGGTTTGTACTTATTTTGGTTTGACCGGTGACCCAAAGGTGACCAGCAGGGTATTCCATTCCATGTGCATCATGCTCAGTATAAAAATCAGGGACCATGAGGATCAGGTTCTTTTCTTTGATGGTCAGTGTCCAATTCAGATGATGTCTGTCTTTTTGCCCTGATCCCGAGTCTGTGCATTTAGGAATCCAGTTCTGAGTCCAGCTCTCATCTGTCACTGGTCCAGCCCTAGAATTTTCTCTGTGTCTTCTGTACAGNAAGTAAAGCTGTTTTGGTTTTAGTTTCCAACCCATAAGTCTCTTTCTCTTATTTACTCTGCTCTTTCTCTGGGAGGAGGTGATGGGGGTGGATTTGGGAAACAACTGCTTGTGTTTAGCTGCTGATTGAGCCAGGTTGGGATAAGTCATGACAGTACTGAATGCCATGGTAGGCCATCACAAGGCATGTGCAGGACTACTCTGTTTCTTTGGATTCAAGGTTGGTTGGAGAATTAAATGGATCTGGTTTTGACTGATTGTTTCCAGGGCAAGTCAACAGGAGAGGGGATAAGGAGAGCAGGGATTAGTTAGGACCTTACCTGTATGCCACAGATGTTTGGCAGAAGATCTGAGATGGCACACAGAGGTCATATTTCCTGCTGGTGACCAGTATTAAATGGTCCTGTTTCCTCCTGGGGACCAATGGACTGATAGTTATCTCCAAAGTGAAAAGCTCTTCTGAAACTCATATCATTTGAGGGAGAAAAAGCAAAAATTTAACTGTAGAAAGATTGGTGTGTGAGACTGTGCATTCGGTCCCCTATTCACTCACAGAAAGAGCAGTAATCTTGATGGGCAATACCTGGATAAAATTTCAGCCATTTCACAGAAAAGAAAACACAAGAACAATTTTTTTTTTTTTTTGTATACACAAAGTATATTCTTTCAGAAGATTCATCCCTAAGAATGAGGTAATTTTTTTGTAGTTTACCTTTTATGTAGTGCAGCCTAGGAATTTCATTATTTTAGCTGAATTATTAATGTACTTTATATTCATACAAAGGAGCTTCACTGTATTTTAATATAAATTTTGTTTACTCAACAGAACCAAAAATTTCCCTTTCATAGTTATTTTCCTTTCAGGGGTGCTTGCAGGAGTGACCAAATTCTCCCTTGGTTTTGAAGGCAGCCACTCACACAAAAGAAATAATTTACTATTTGTGTTTAAATATGTATATATGTTGGTAGTTGTGCATATACCTCTCTCTGTGGAAATCATAAACACAAACACACTTTAAGCAGTGAGCAACTATCATTTTGAGATTTGCAATAGAATTTTGGGGAAAAGATTTACTTTTGTAACTCAGGGACCTTTAGAAGAGCAAACAATTATCCATCTTGCCTGCAACAGTAAAGATGGATAATATAGAATTGTGATTTAAAAATTGATCTTGGTTCCACTCGGCTGAGTATGAAGTAAAATATACGACCTGCTGAGGAGACATAGTGAGCCTGCAGCATATGTAGTATATCACTGCCAAAAGTTAGAAAAGGCTTTAAAAGACCATGCTACTAAGAACAGAGTTTTTTATCTGATGTAAATTTCTAGCTAAAGTCTTATTTGAACTTGAAAATTTTCAATTGTAGTCAATGGTCACCTCATACCAGCAGCGCAGGTACAATGTCCTGAAAATTTTATTCTATGCAGCATCTGTACAAGCAATTAACTGTCCCTGATTCAGCTGGAGAAGTTGAAGACATTTTTGTGACAATGTCATAGCTTCCGTGGGGTTATTTTAGACTATTACAGCTTCAGGCTACTGGCTCCATTAGAACTAGTTCACTATCTATTTGTATCTTCTTTAAGCAAAATATAAGGAACTGTACTCATGAAAGAGCTTAGCAGTTTGCAATTCCCAGCAAAGCAACTAAAATAGAAGACAGATTTTCTGAACTCGCCTCTCATTAACAGAGCTAAGGATTCCAAAATGCTGCTGAACTGCTGCCATAAAATTTGGCCAAAAGGAGCTAATGTGTGCTTGAAACTGGAAATTTAAAAGTGCAAATGTGTTCTTAGGCAGATAAAAATGGAAAGTAATTAGGCCAATCTCAGCAAAAGAAATGAAAGCTAAAGTTACATGTCATTTATCACCAGTTTTAAGAGCATATGCAGTCAGTTTCTGTACAGTGACTGATGCGTGGTTATTTGTTAAAATATGGTATTTTGGCAGTGTGTCTTAAATGCTGTTATTCAGTTTCTCTGTGGCTATTGGAGGTTGGTGGACACTTCTGAAAAGGTAAGAGCAAACCACCATGTTGCTGAACACATTGCCAGCTGGCATTGGTTTCAATAGCAACAACAACAAAGAAGATTGGTTACTTCTCTGGTGGGCACGTGGAGGATACTCAACAGATCCTCAGATAAGGTGGCAAAATTTCATCTTCATTCAATACAGCTATGTTTGATTTCTATCAGTTAATGGCCATGAAGCAAATTTTGCATCTGTTACACTGACTAATGTTTCTCCCACTATAAATATTAATAATGCAAGAGAATAATTCAAATTAGGTATCATGTACTTTCCTGTTTATATACACTGCCTGTCCCACAGTCTATCACTGATTACATGAAAGAGCAAAATGTTGAATGGCACGTTCAGTAACCAATGAATAAATCTAGGGGAAAAATTGCTGTTCAAAATTTTGATGGAATTTTTCTGAACCAATGTGATCCCGATCTTTTTAATTTCATATTTTTTGTTGTTTTAAATAAAGGTAAGAGGACATCTCTTTGATCCTCAAGGAAGTTGTGTCATTACTCTTAAATCTCCCATTTATTTTGTGATTTTGATGGGAAATCCTTGTAAGCTATAGCTAGAAAAAATTGCCTGTGACAATATAGATGCCATGTAAAGGTAACATGGTGGAAGAGGTGGGTTGCTTCTGTTACTTTCAGGAAAATCACTACTGTACAATTCCTTCCTTTTTTCTCCATAGTTCTTTGCCAGAATTGAAATGGTAGGAATCTTTCTTCATCTACACCATCAGTCCTGAAAGTAAGAAATCTGTGATGAAGTCTATATTTAAACAGCACAGAAACAGTAAATCTGACCAAAGCGTATACCATGAGTCAGAAAATCTACAAAAGAAGCCTCTCTAATTTTCAAAGACCAAACACTGCTCCTATTCAACCTTTATTAACTATGAATTTTAGGTACCATCTGTGAACTAACAGCAACAGTAATTTTTTTTATTTCTGTAATTCTGTTGTGGTTCCACAAGTGTCACTGGAAGCAGAGTTTGGCACCATCTCATCACTTAAGGATATTTAAAAAAATTTATTAATTTAATCATTGCAATTTGCAGCTTAATTTATCAGGATAAGGGCTTCAGACTTTTCTCTGAGAAGGAATGGCAAGAACCAGAATAAAAGTGTTTGAAAATAATGGTCTCTCTCTTCCCTGAGAACTTGTGTTTGACTTCAGATCCCTGAAACCAGTAAAACCAGTACTGCTGTTCTTTGTATTCAAGACCTGCTCACTGGTTTGTGGTTTTTTTTGGCTTATACATATCCCATGAAATTGTCCTGCTAATAATTCTTTGAATGTTTGCCATTAAAATGTTTCACTGTTATTTAAGGGGTTACTTAACTATTTTTAAAGAGAAAAAAAAATTCCCTTTCCTCTCCTTTCTTCACTAAAAACTTTCTCTTCCACATTGATGTTGAAATGTGACTTTTCTTCACTTTGAATAGTTAATGAGTCAAAAAGCAGTGAATCTCTTTATGATCTCATTAGGACAACTTCTGAAAGAACAACTCTTCCTAACTCAGTGGAATTAAACTGATTTTGAACAGGGACAAGAGAAAATTCTACTATTTCTACAGGTTTTTTACACAAGTCAGAATGACAGCTGTCTGAAAACTGATTAAGAAAAACAGCTAACTTGAAAGGTGTACGCTTAAAAAGACATATAGGGTCACTTAAAGAAAGCTCTACATAATTTAATGGGGATGCCGCTGGAAGAGTTATGCAGAAATTACTTTTTGGACTCATGAAACTAAGTAGACTGCATTAGCTCTTCTATATGATTTTAATACATCCTTTTACTAGTACAACAGTCTTTTATATTTTCCAGCTATGTTGATTGTCTAAAAATATGGAAGATATATTGCATTGCTTTTCTTTTAATTTTTCTAGGATTTATACTTACGAAGCACAGAGAATGTGTCCATTCAAAAGCCTGGAAATTAATGTACTTTCCACATTTGATCAATTCTCTCTAGAAATAATTTAAAGGTTTTTTTTTTCTTTATTTTGACAGACCTATCAAAGCACAGTGGAGAAAAGTGCTTGGCAGAACTTGTAAGTGCTTAAGTGCTAATGTCCATGTGGATACCTGTGCTGGTGCTGTACTGTGCATTGAAGGGGCAGAATGTATACAGTGGATTAGTGAGAATAACCATGTCAATATAATGTGGTCACAGGGACTTTTTACAAAGACATGTAGTAATAGGACTGGGGCAGTTGCTAAAAAATGGAAAGGGAAATAGTTAGATTAGACATTAGAAAGATATTCCTCATGATGAGGGTGGTGAAGTACTGGCACAGGTTTCCAGTGAAGTTGTGGATGCTGCATCCCTGGAAGTGTTCAAGACCAGATTTGATGGAGCCTTTGACAGCCTGATCTAGCGGGAGATGTCAATGCCCATGGCAGTGAGGTTGGAACTAAATAATCTTTAAGGTCTCTCCCTAATCATTCTATGATACAGGTGTTCTGTTCTATCCACAGACATGCTTATCACTCCTCTTCTGCAGCTGAATACAGCACTGCTGAACCATTTTTACCAGAAAAGCATCTCACCCTGCTTTTTCAATTGCTAATCCATTCAGTTCTGTGAAAGCCACTTCAATGATTACCATTTCAGGAGAGGAAAATAGAGGGTTTTTTTCCCTGTACCTGACTGAACTCTTCAAATAGAGAGGAAATCGGGAAATAATCTACACACCCATGCAATGTATTGTCCATATGTGTACTCATAACATGAGTAAAGCAGTGTGAATGCTTTTTCATCGTCTGAGAACACAGCTGCTGTATTCAGAGGCATTTCACAGGTGGCTGAAGATTTGTCAGGTTCTGGTACTTACTGTGGGTTTCTGACTGCTTCTGACTTGGATTTTTTTTTTCTAGGAACTAGAACCTTAAAGGACCCTAAAGCATCTTTTTAAATGCTGTAAGTATGGCAGCTGTGTGTTGGACCTCAGAGGGAAGAAGGAGGAATTGGGGATTAGAAAAGGAATATTTTAAAATGATAGAATATGTGCAATATTTACTGTATTTTCTTGTTAAAAGTCTCCCAGATCTTTTAAAATACTTTTTTTTTTTTTCCTTTGTGGTCTCAAGAACACGTGAAGAGGAAGGAAAAATGCTAACCCGCTTTCTTAAAACAAAACAAGAATATAAGAACAGCTGTCT
Source organism: Piaya cayana (assembly GCA_013389865.1). Taxonomy (NCBI): domain Eukaryota; kingdom Metazoa; phylum Chordata; class Aves; order Cuculiformes; family Coccyzidae; genus Piaya; species Piaya cayana. Next base: position 14,524 of record WAAB01006972.1, read on the forward strand.
TGAGTCAGGCCAATGCTCTAAGGCCTCAACCTTGCATCTTACAGGAGCCAGTAGTGCATGTATGGGGAAGAGCGTAAGGTCAGAGAAAGGAGGTTTCACTTATATTGCATAGTCCTTGTCTTCATTGAGCAGAATCTTAGTGAATTCTTGATGCCAAGACAGTACAAATCCATTTAATTTACTTTTTTTCCAATGAACTAGCAGAATTGCTTTTGAATGCAAGCAAACCGTCATGTTCCATAACATACTAGGGGAAAAAAATATCACTGGTTTGCTACTCAGTCTTTGAGAAAACATTTTCTTGTCATTATTTTGAACAAATCAGGTACCTTCTTCATGATATTCAAGTGTGTTATCAACATAAATGATTCATAACTTTGGTGATTGAACTGTTGTAGATCTGACACAGCAGTATTTGACAGGTGAAATAGTTGTCCTGCTGTTTCATTTACTTTGTTAAAATTTTACATTTAAAATACAGAATTCTGTATTGTCGTAGCTGTAATCCAATTCTGTAAGCTTTTATTTATTGCCCATGTATTGATATGGGAATGTCAAGAAAAATTTAAGTTAATACATTTGTTTTAATTGTAGAGATCAGTATTGGTAAAATGTTACCACACAAAATGAGTTGTGTCAACTTTTTCACCTATACCATGAAACAATCCACAATGCTAACTACTTAAAGCCTAAGGAATCATTCTTGGAGTATTCATTTACGGCTGAATTGATGCAGATCAGGAGGTCTAACCCAGGAGTTTTAAATTAATGGATTCACAATAGATAGCCAAAAAATGTTAAGGAAAATGAGCCCAAATTTACCTGTACTATTTAATTAGTATTGCAATGAATAAAGAAAGTAACATAACATTGTGTCATTGCTGGGGAAGAAGAGGATATAAACCAGAAATGTACTCTTCTGTAACTATTCTTCCTTGTAGATTTCTTGTCTTAATGAACAGAGAGGGCAAAATACTGACTCCATCAAAAAGAACAAGCAAAGGTAATTTCACCATTAATGCTGGAAAACTGCAGATTTTCTTCTGTCCACTACTGATTGCACATTTGCCAACAAAGTGGCATTTAAGTGAATTACTAGCCAACTTTCTTCTGACAGAAAGCTTGGAGACAAAATTACTTCCGTGTTTTGAAAATTTCGCCCTCAGCAGTGGAGCACAGCTGAGAAGACATCAATAAAACAGTCCCCAAAACCTGTTAGAACTAAGCGTTGAGCCTAGTCCAAGACTGTCATGCATAGTACTCATGCAAAGTAGTGACATATAGTTAGTGTAAAATCAAACAAACACAAGAAAACTCTGTGACATTTCTTCAACAAGTAACTATTTCAATCACCATATGTGCTGCTTCTTTGGCTGCACCCAGCTGCAGGACAGTGACTGACTTTTGGAGGCGATGCGGTTTTACCCCTGAGCCGAAATCCTGAAAATCCCAGGCGGGGGAAGGGCTCCTGGCACCCGGTTTGGTCAGCTGATCCCGTGTGGTGCCTGACGGGGAGGATGCGGTCCCGGTGGCTCCCGTGGTAGATTTAAATGGCCCCCTGGGAG
>WAAB01006974.1:0-37177 GCA_013389865.1 Piaya cayana
CTATGATTCTATGATTTCCTCACGCTAAATTTCACTTAAATGTCAAAAACTAAATCTAAACACAACACTGTTTTTCACAAGATCTTTGAAGTGCATGCATGTGCGTGTGCGCGCGTGTGTGCGCGCGCGTATATTACAAACTGCATTCTAATCAAATATAAGTATATAGTATTTCAGTGTCAAAGAAGAAGAAACACAGTTTGGGACGTATCAGAACAATACAATTGAAGACAGGCAATGAACAATTGAAACTAAATTTGCTATTTTTCTTTTTCCTTTGTCTTGTTAGTTGTGCAATTTGTAAATAGTGTAAAATTAAAGTAATGTGGTCTAAATCTTGAGTTTACTTGCACTGACCCTTATTCTACCAGTTAATTTCCTTTACAAAAAGATACTTGGAAAAATATATTAAAATTCTGGTAGAAATGTGGAGGGAGTATCAGTTTCTAGTAAAGGAGAAATAAAAAAAAATTAGCAACACTCGATTGAAAGAAAAAAATAGAAAAAAAGCATAGAAAATTAGAATCACGTCAAAAGAACAAAAAATGTAATCAGCAATCATTAAATTGAAGTCTTCACTATTTTCTTTGGTAATGTGTGGACTGGTGCTACTTTGCCATTGAGTTTTGCCAGCACTTTGTGCCTGGGCTTTACCATTGTAAATGATCAACCAGTAAAGTCATTCTTGAGGGGTAGTTCTTTGGGTTACTTGGAGCTGAAGATAATTTGTGAAGAATTTTGGCTATCAAAGACTCAGCATAGATGTGAAATCCCAAATAACAGTACTAGCTAACACAGTCAAGGCCCATGAACCTCTAGCAGCAGTTCAATTCAATAATAATTTTCAGCCAAAGTATTCCATATTTATGCTCATGTATAGCTAGAGGAATGTGAGCTCTGCAACTGGAGATTTGCTAAGATTCAAGTACAATGGAGGACTTATCCACTTGAATCTGGTTGGCATGATATAAAACATCAGCGACTAAACTGTCACTGCTGATGAAATTCTGCTTAACCCACAGGCTGATGAGTCGTAAAGTAGTCCAAGGTGAGGCAGTTGAAAGTTTTTACTTAAGCCTCAAAATATTTCTACAAGGCTCTAATGTGAGAGAATAGAAGTATAAAGGAACACAATGCTAGGAAGACAAGTGCAGAATCGTCATGAGTAAAAATTTAAGGCAGACTTCCCGCCATTCAACTGCCAATTCTCCTTTCAGTGTGAATGAGGCTTCCAGCTGTCAAACAAGACCTGCTAGAGCCTTTATATGAACTCCATTAAACTGGAGTTCAATCATCTAAAACCTGGAAATTTTCACCCACTTATCTCTGAATGGTATAGGGTATAGGACAAGCAACAGGACATCCAATTACTATACCCATCAAAGATCAAACCTTTTTTTTTTTCTGCAAAAGATGATGTTAGCTGAGGCTTACAAGAAGTTTTTACCTTTTTTTACATGGTATATGTAACAGGTTTTATGAGTTTGAACAGTTATCTCACCAGAGTATCTGGCACTGCAGGATGTCACATTTACATCCCATGTACTCACATGGCCAAGGTTATAATCAAAAGTTGACTTCTGCTATTCTTTTCCATTTCTGTATCTATGGCTTTTCCTCTTGTGCTTCACAGTTTAATCGATTTCAGAATCCTATCCTATTTAGGCAAGTACCTAAGTAGACTGTAGTACTTATATAGCATTCTTGATATTGAAGAGAAGTCATCTGTCTGTAATTTCCCAAAGACAAGGTTAATTTAGAAGAGCTTTTCACAGGTAAACTTTTCTATGAAAATCTTTTTTTAAAAAAAAACATGGCCAGAGAAGCTGTATCTTCTCTTTTTCAAGAAAGAAGTATTATTGAGATGTGCACATAACTATTATCTACTAGGGGGGTTGCATATAAGAACAAAAGAATAATTCAAAATTTATCAATTTCTAAAGGTAACGACCTTCTTAGAACCGGAGATGTTTTCTTTTTACGCCATTAAGGAAAATGCACACGGAATTTATGTTTTCTGAAACTACGCTGGCAGAGAGAGGAGTAAACAAGAACTCAACAAGGAATATTTGTCTAATATATGTGAACACTAAAACTGGTCCAATGAAAATAAGAAACAGTTAAAGAAATGCTTTAGTAAAAGAAAACTATTTGTTAGTTTGCCACCTACATTGTCTTTCTCTTTTTTCTTTTATGCTTTCACACATTAGTGCTAATTTCACTCATCCAGCATTATAAAAACAGGTAAAAATCTGCAGTCAATACCCCAGTAAAAGGCTGAGTCATACAAAACTAGTAGAAGCACCAGATTTTCAAGTATGAGAGGCTGTAAAATTATTTTAGTCCTTTAGAGAAAATCCTTGGATCAGTAGATAAATGATAAAACCAGACTTACTTAAAACTTTAGAACTATTTTCATGTTGAATCAATATGCATGTCTAGAACCTTGTTTAAGAAAACTATTCACCATGCAAAGTTTTAAATGCACAATATCAAAGAATAATTTTTGACATTTTGATTCATACATGCTTATAAAGCTCCAAGACAACATGGTTTAATTATAAAACATATTTCTACTGCCTTAGTCATGCCAATTAAATTTGATTGGATACTTTCTTTATTCAACAAGCCCCTTTCATGTCATTTTAATTTACTGTCAAAGCAGCCTGAATATTGGAAACTAAATTATTTACTACAGCCCATAAGCCAATAATGTTCCATTTGTCTCGTACAGAGGGAGACTAGACTAACAAGATTATTAAGGACATTACTTGTAATAGCGAATGTCCTTTACTTTATTTGAGTTTCATGCTGTGCTTTCAGAGATCATACTTCAAAAGAGCTCCATTTCATTCCATCACAGAACCTCTGATATAAATAATTCTTTGTTAGCTTTGTAATACTCTGATCATAGAGAAAGTGGACCTGATCATGTTGGGTAAAAACAGAGGCTTCTTTTCTAAGATAACAACATAGTTTATTTGTGCTAAACACCTTTGATGCACTCCCTTGTGCCAGTAACACTAACGGGCAGAAATCAGCTAAATTTATCATTCAGTGATAACTTCTTGGAGATTCAACTCACAAAGGCTTTGGTTGTCTTTGCAATGATTTCTAACCAAATTCTGCAGTCTAAAAGCATGTGGTTAAAATCAATCCAGTAAGTTCTTAAAAACACAAGAAGAGAATGCAATAAATGTAATGCAGAACAGACTTCAGGAATCCAACAGACCTAACATTTTACAAGAAGAGACTTTAAAAATAGCATGTAAATTGTCTAAGTTATAAGCTTGTCATACAGACTGATAAATTGATAAAAGATTGCAAACACAAAGAAAGACTGAAAAGATAATAAGCTGGGGAAGGTAATTCTTGTCCTAATGTTAGATCCACTCTTTGTTATGGCTGAAGTTTAGCAAGACTCTTTAAATACATTACTAACTCAAAGCAAATTAATAATCTTCTTTAAAGCAATGGAACTGCTTCCATGCTTTAAGTCAAGCACATGTTTAAATCTTTTACTTAACTGTGGAGATCTGTTGTTTATGATACTGGAAAATATTTCAAAGAATCAAAAATGGCACAAAAATCTATTCCAAGAACACTGAAAGAAAGATACAGCAATTCCTCTATCCTCACATACATACACAAGAAAAAAACCCAACTTTATATGGTGAATCTGCTGAACTGCAGATATCAGCATTAATGTGGAAGACATTAATAAATACTAGCTCCATTTCTTCTGCACAAAGCACTGAGCATCCTGAGTTAAGGAGATAAATGCGAAAGAGTTGAGAAAAACGTAACATAGGATATAGCTTAGGGTCAGTACTGTAAGTTCTGCCTACTTACTAGGCACTTGTTAAAACTGGGATTATGTCAAATTTGCCATTTTCATCCATCTTAATTACCTTTGGGTTTAATAATGTAGATACACCCTGAAAATTTGTATGATATAATGCGATAAAGAAAGAGATTGCTAAAGTGTAACATGACAGAAACCTCTGAGAAAATGGTGCCCCCCTTACAGGAAGGATTTCTTATTTGCTTTTTTGAGTGCCTCTTAAAGACAATTCAATTCACTACCATCACTTAATGATTTTAACAAAATCAGAACTGAAACTTAGAATCACTTTATCAAAGTGAGGGTTGCAATGTCTGATTCTACAAAATCAGATATAGCAAACACATTCTGTTTTATTCTCTATGTTAATAGGCGGTTTCATATCGTCTACCTTAGTACAAATTTACTGGGACATACAAAATGAAAAATAAATCAGTGGCTCATTAAAAAAAAAACCAGCTCTTAGTGTAATGTTTAAATATTGAAAACTACTTTATGACCCTACTGCACTTAAGATATGCTTCCCTATGAATGCTTAACTAAAGAGATTCCTAAGACTTAAAGTGTACATGCCAAACCTCAGAAAATGTATTAAGAGATACAATCTTAAATGTAATTCAGATTACAGAATTTATATTTTTTCATTTTTAGATTCCATTATCGACAGCTGTTAAATCTAGATGCATTTCAACTACTTGAAAGTTAAAAACATTTTCAAACTTGATGGCTTTTATTCATTTGACATACACTGATGGATGAATGCAACAAGCATTTCTTTCAAGCCTTTGAGGTGTTACTTTTTATTTCAGTTACACAGGAGAAACATGTTTCCCAGCTTGGCTAAAAAAAGTGAAAGAAAACTGGTAATTGGGGGGGGGAAGAAAAAACAACCCCCTCACTCCACTCCTACCACCCCCCAAAAGAACAAACAAAAGCAAAAAAACCCACCCCAAACAATAAAAAGCAACCCTGACTTCAGAGGATAAATCCCATAATGCCCATGTAATTTTGTATGAATAAACAGCATAGACTCTAAATGTTGAGTCTTAAAAGCAGTAATCCTTGTGTGCCTCCCGAATTGTCACTGCTTTGTCTTCATGTCACTAATACTTCTGTAGCTCATGAGCTGATCAATGTTTTAATCCTTTTTAAAAGAAATTTTAAAAGAAATGTACGAAGAATGCACAAGAGTCTAATTTTCTGCCAGAAAAAGCATAAATGCAGTATTAAAAAAAACCCTCACTGAAATATATATTGCACTCCCACATAATGCACATAAAATTTGTCTATTGATACATGTAATCTCCACTGAAGTATTTTCTGCGTGTATGTATCTGATTAAACACAACTATGTGTTAATGTCTATGTAATATAGGGATGAACACAAAATATAAAAATATACTGCATTCAAAGTTGTCATTGTGATTCATTCTAGCATGTTTGACCCTAGCAAAACATATGCAAAACACAGATATGTGTAACAAATTAATATGGCCCTCATACATACATACATACACATATATATGTACACATAAACGTATATTTATCTCTAGGATACATGTAGTAAGAGCTGCAACACAGCTGAGGGAATTTTGATAGTCTTCTGTTTTTCATCCCAAACATTTCTTTCATATGGGTCTAGCTGATAGAAAACACTTCCATTATATACATATATATACATATATATATATGTGTGTGTGTGTGTATATATATAGAGTTTTTGATAAGCAGCAAAGCTGAAGTAATTCAGCAGTAAAATAGGCCTTGTAAAGCTATATAGAATTATGTTCAACAAGTAGTTTCATGACACTTTTCTCGATTTATGTTACAGATATGTTTGCATTAAAAGACAAAAAAGATTAATTCTTTAACATTTCTGTATTAAAAAATGTGCATAAACTAATGTGGGGTTTTTTTTCCTGATCGAACTTTATACACCATGTTCCATTTTGACTGAAACAGTGAAATAACTAGCATGTTGCCTCTCTGAAGCCGAAAGCAATTTCCTTTTCTAATTTTAGTTATGCAAAGCCTATGGGCATCATCAGCATTTAGTAATTAGTTTTATAATTACTGCTGTTTTGCTCACTGTCATTCAATTTTTCTTACAACATGGTCTGGGATTGAAACATCCCACATCCACAGCTGTGTAAATTGCCATCCATTTATAAGACAAAAAAAGTAACATTCAACATACATCATTATTCAGTCAAGAATGTGTTATTGGTACTTAGGTGATGCTTTGAGTACATAAGCTGCCCAGTAAAATACAAAGAAAAATATAACTCAAATACCTCATAAATGCTATGTAAGACAGGAAAGTCTGAAAAATCTAAATTGGAAATAGAGAATTTCCATTAAATAACATTTCAGTCTATTACTGACACCAATATCTGCTCCTAACATGGAAAAAATCCTTTTGTTTAAAGAAATGTTCAGGTACTGAGCTAAAACAGAGTTAAATTCAGATTTTCTGATATTGTATTTTGATCATTATTGTTAGATGAATTTGTAGTCTGCAACCAACTACAAAGTCATCTGACATAGAATAACCTATCAAAACAATGTTAAGATATTGAAACATGATATTTCAAAATATCCTACATCCTTGAACAGTTAATTTTCTATGGGTTTGGGTTTGAAATATTTGTTTAAATCCAAAGATTTGTCTTAATGTTGTTATGCCCCAGCAAAATTAGAGATTAAGTAGAATTCTTATATGACTGTGATAAAAAATATGTTCTAAAATTCATATTTTTTTACTTTCTGATTTGAAATATGATGCTTAGTATGAGTTTTAAAGGCTAGAAACATAATAGTCAAATAAGAATGAAAAAAAATCTATATAGTCTTCTTAAAATAAGTATAATTTCTTCAGTGCGCAAGAAGTGCTTTATTTTTTAGAACATGTCTAGCTAAAAAAAAGTTTTTGTCAGTGTCAGCCATCTACCATGGATCCCACCCCAATACAGCAGATCTGTGCTCTTCAGGGGAAACCTCTTCCCTCAACAGCAATGAGACCAGAGTGCACCAGTACAAACGCCGAGAAAGGGTCATCAGCAGTGGGACAATTTATATTTGCAGTTCCCCTCTTCCTTCCAGAAAACAGAATAATATAGTCCTTTTAATGTTTTTCTCTATCTTTTGTTAAGCTTAGCTAGGAGAAAACAGCTGCTAATAAACATAAAGCTGTCATACACAAAGGGCAAGATTGTGCTCAGACAGTGAAGGGGTAGAGGAAAAACTCCACCGCAGAAGAAAGGTTTAGGCAGATTGCTTTCAAGGATTTCTGCAGCAGTGCCCTCTATTTTATGCTTTGCAACACAGCTAAAGAGTCTTACATTTTTGTCTCAAATTAATCACTGAGGATAAGAAAATAATTCTAGACATTTTTGTTACAATTTTCATTGAAAAAATAACCTTGGTTTAGAATACTTTTTAGTGAATACATAACATTCAGCATGATCTGAGTCAGAAAATTCACTGCTTTCCCAAAGAGTAAAATTTTAGAAAAATTAAAACTAAGGCTTAAACAAAGCCTGAAAAACAGAAATAAGCTTTGCCTCCAGTCATCTACAGAGTATGGGACAAGAAACCCTCAGTCAAGACTCGGGTAACGGCAGTAATAGTTATTTATCATTCCTCTAGCCCTTATTAACTGCTCTTATCTACAACTCTTACAGATTAAATGTTACAGTTTACCCCACACCCACCCTCACTAATAAGCCTCACTACAGCCTGAAAATTGCCTTTCTTGGTCACGTAACCTTACTCCTGCAACAGGAAGGTAGTCAACTCCATTTTCACAGGGTTACCAGCAAAGCTGTGCCATCCACACAAAAAAAAGCTCACTGGGGACCACACATCCCACTGTCTATCTCCTGCCTATCTCCCACCTTGGCTTGACCCACTGTAGTCCAGCAGGACCACAGTGTTTTGGGAGGCCACAAAATGGCCAGGATATCTGTTCATAAGGATGTAAGTCTGTAAAAAAATCTTTAACAAAAAATGAAGTAGACCTTTGAAGGAATGATGCCTACATGCCCTCCCAACAACTGGCTTTCAGCTTATCTGAAACGTTTTGTGTTTCTTTTACAATGGCAGAACTCTTTAAAGTAACAAAGGGGTGTTCTGAGTTTTCCTCTTCATTTTGCTGTGTTGGGTTTTTTTCCTTTGGTTAGTTGTTTGGTTTGCTTGTTGGGGAGGTCGGGGGTCTTCTTTTCTTAGTGTATATGAACAAATATCACTACCACCTCTATCTCCATTCATTCCTTAAAATAAATACAAAGGAACCATATTGCACATAATTTTTGAGTAGAAGAAATTATTTACAGTTTTTAACCTCTGAAAACACATAGCCGGTTGAAGGATTATCTGGCTATATGCAACTAGATCACTCTCAGGATGGACACACAAGACACAATCCTACCCCACCCCAAAAATCCAACCCCAAACACAAAACACATGAAATCCAAAATTACGTGTTTATACCCCAGAACTTTTGGGCTCAGTTACTAAAACACAAAGATGCACATGCAAAGTTTTTTTCATCTCTGACATATATAACACCACTTTTATTGAAATACTGCAATAAAAATACCTGAATAAAACCAGATAATTTCTAACAGAAAACCTGAAGTATTTTGTGCATCAATGCACCATTCAGGCTAGATGAAAAGTGTGTCATATACCATGCCTTCCACTTATTTGAATGACATGTTACACAATATTTCAAAAAAAGCTGTAAAATGTCCTCTTCACGTGTTATTCAGCACAATTATTAGTAACCTATAAGCATATAATTACAGAGACGTATTTTAACTGATCAACTGGAATCTGTTTAGGTGCCTGTTTATAAATGGGGACAATTTAGTGGTGAAAAGCAGGGAGACAGGGTTTAGTTAACCTTCCTGCACTCCAAATAGGGAGACCTGCTTTAGGAATTCTACACATATCAAAGGGCCTGAAAACCCCACTTAAGATGAACCCAGTAAAACACCACAAAAAGCAAATAGAAGATTCACTACAGAAGAAATGCTATCTGATGGATGGACAAAATGCCATAAGTTATTAGCTGTAGCACTGTCTTTTTTGCCAGTTTTTGAATACACTCTGCCATAAAATGTGCAAAGTATTTTGAGATCTTCAAACTATATTTCTCATATAACTGTTAAGTAATATTATATATTCCAGAAACCTCCTCATTCATAAAATATTCCTCGCCATATGTCTGTAAACTAATAGCAATCACCAAAATGGCATGAAAAATGGCCAAAAAAAAAGTGTGAAAAATGACACATGACATAGATCTGATACATCTTCAAGAAGAAGTTTCAGGGGGAAACACTCTAAAGCTAGCAACATTCAGTGACTATCAGAAAATTATTTCTTCTCATTTTGCCAGTGCTTATTAAACCCAACTATACTGACAGTCAAAGGTTAAAAAGGGGAATAAATTAACATTATTGTCAATCATTACATACAGAAGAATAATTAACTCAGTATGTTTATTTATCTACTTTTACTACTTGATTAAATGAATGATTGATGACAGGTTCCTTGTTTTCTTTTACCTTCTTTTTGTCAGTAAAAATGATCAGTATGAAACTAAACAGAAGCATGAAACTGAAATCATTAGAAGCATAAAATATACTATATGCAGATTCAGATGACTTCAACTTTCTTGTTACTCTATTCTAGCTTACTAAACTACATTTATATATACACAGAGAACTCCATTAAAAGTAGAAATAGTCTGTAACAATACTTACTTTCACCTCAGATATTATGCACTAATATTTAAGTTTACCTTTTAAAAAAAGTGTTTTAAACGTTCAGTAGGGAAGTTATGCAAATGAATGCAGTTATTCAATTTATCCTTGGATAAATATCCAATTTATCATTGAATAACTTAAAACTAACAGTGTGTGCAAAGAGGCCAAAGCATTCTTATATGATGTCTAGTGTTCCAAGTTACACAACCCAAGCAAAAAGCTTTGGGTAAGAAAGCAGGGCAAATGTGGATACGATAAATTGAAAAACTGTTCTTTGGGTAGTGTGAGATGAGGGAAGAAAGTAACTGATAGAGGTTCAATTCTCTCTGGTTCTGGGCCCCTCACCACAAGAAGGATGTTGAGGCTCTGGAGCAAGTCTGGAGAAGAGCAATGAAACTGGTGAAGGGGCTGGAGAACAGGTCCTGTGAGGAACAGCTGAGAGAGCTGGGGTTGTTTAGCCTGGAGAAGAGGAGGCTGAGAGGAGACCTCATTGCTCTCTANAAGTCTGCTAGTAAGATTGTACCTGATCTCCTTGTAACAGCCTGCTGCCAGGAAGGGCAATAGAAAGTGATACCAGTTCAGATCCAACAGTTTTCTTTTCTTACTCATTTCATAACCAAGACAAGCAAGACCTAAGATTCTGGTAACACTTCTTTCAATGTAGCACAGAATTGAAGTAATTTCCCCAAATTTTTGAGGACAGACAAAGTACTAAGCCTCAGAAATGAGGACTGAAGCACGTTTTCCCCTGAGCTGACCAGAGATTGTTGATGGCTAGTCTAGGAAAGTTAACTGAATGCAACTGCATACTTGGAAAATTAAAGGAATTGACCCAGGAGTCTAAGGAAACAGCTTTCATATGGGATTAAAAAGAAAGTAAAATAACTTTCTTGCAAAGCAATTCACAATGGTAAATGACTGAAACCTTGAAACCTTTGTCTGTTACTTACAGAATTTATTGTTGACAATACAAACTGAAGGTTGTCATCAGCAAAACCTGCAACTTTATTTACACTTGTGAAGAAACTACCTGACTCGGAAGAAGCCACTTTCTTTTAAAGAGAGGGCTCATGTCTTTTCGCTAGTCAGAAATACTAAAGACAGCTAACCAAAATCTTGCAGACAGCCCATTTAACTATAATTTCAAACCAAGGGAAGTCTGGGTTAAGGAGGAGTTATTTTCTTCCTATTTCAATAAAAATTCTGGCTTCAGTTAATATGTCATCTTAAGAAAGTGAATTCTTCTACCTCGCAGAGTCTTAACGTCTGTGCATCACAGTACTAGGATTGTGATTGTGTGTGTGTGTGTGGAGAGGTAGTCTCGGTGAAGGGGAACCTTGTGTGCATGCGCACAAAAGATCTCCTGAGCTCACTTAGTTTGGTTGTGCTCGGGTTTCTCTTGTCCAGACATGAAGTTGATACCAAACATGCCAATCCAAGTTGTTTGAATAAGACAGGATCAGACTGCAAGGTGGCATAAGAAAGTCTTTGGACAACCCTGGACTGATGTTTCTTCTCAGAGATGCTCTGAATTCTGTAGGTAAGCTAACACTTAACTTGCACCTATCACCCACTCAATACTGTAACTGTGAAAGCCACTTTCCCCAGAAGGTTACTCTCCAAGTCTCATCTCATAATGCCCACTCTCTAAATTCAGTTGTCTCTATCACACTCCATTCCTACTGAAATAATTAGACCATTGAAACAAAATACACACCAAGGGTAAACTTCAGGATTCACAATTATTCCCAAGAATTTACATCTTGAAATTGTTCAGTCCTCATCAGCAAAAGGAATTCAGAACCTCCTCAGTGAGAGAAAATCACGTTAATTCCCAAAGTAAAATGAATAGCCATTCATATTAGATCAAAATGCATATCAAATATATGTCACTGGGATAAACCAGAAAATATCACACTGTAATAAATACTGCCATTTTTACTTCAGGCTTTTATGACACCATTACTGAAAAACTGTGCTCAGCTGCAGTTTACTCCATTCTGAAAAGATGTTAGAAAATTGGATAGGACTCAAATGAGAGCTACAAGAGTGATTAGTGTTCTGAAAGTCATTCCCAATAGTGAAAGACTAAGAAAGCTCAATTTATTTAGTTACTGAAAAGAAGGTTAAGAGGATCACAATACCTACATGTGGAAGAGATTTCTGACAGTAGGCAGCTCATTAATCTAGTGAAAAAGGCATAACACGATCCAGTGTTTGGAAGCTGAAATAAGACTACAAATGAGGCACACTTTTTTCACAGTGACAGTAATTAACCATTGGAACAATCTGCCCAGGGATGTAGTTGATTCCTTATCATTTAAATGCTTTACATCGACATTAGATACTTTCCAGAGAGATAAAATGCATCTCAAACAGATGCAGAAAATACTGGATGACATTTTCTGTTTGGGGTCTGCACAAAGTCAGACTGGACGCTTATCATAACTGCTCAACACTGCACACCAACAAAACTGTTCTGTAAGTGCTCTGCACTTCCAAAAGCAATCACCTCTTGACCATGACATCTTTTGTGTGCAGTTCAGTTCAGACTGCATGGAGCCTGTCTCCAGATTTCGTCTTCCTGTTCAACAGGTGAAAAAACCACCCTTTCAGGACAGATAAGGGCTTCTTCAAAGATCATCCCATGCCATGCTCACCATCTGGAATCACCACTGCTGGAGACTAAATTGCATCAAAGCCGCCACTAAGCACACACTGGAAAGCTGTTTGAGCACTAGTTTTGCCTGATGCTTCTACCCAAGGAACATCTGTTGTGCTGACTCCAAGCTAGTAATGGATAAGTCAATGTGTAGACCTTGTAAAATGCTGGAGCTCTAAGTCTCAAGGTTGCCAAACAGCCTCTCAACACAGCTGCCTGTATTAAGAATACAGTTCCTTTATGTTAATTGAGGTTATTGGAGAATCAACAACCTCCTTAAGACTGTTGAAGAAAACAATTACAAAAGCAGAACATACGATGAGGTTAGGGGAGTTGCTCATTTTCCTCTTGGTTCCATAGTAATATTTGTGAAAGAAAACATACCCTTTAAGACTTCAGGATAGGATGCTGGAGCAAATGAATAGCAGAGAAACAAAGAGCAGAATTAGAAACTCCTACAGAAACCAGGATAAGAAGAGTAAGTAACATCATTTAGCACAAGATAAGGAAAACCAGTCTGACATATAATGGTAAAGAGAAAATAATGTGCTAAAGTATTAAATAACAAAAATACCTTTAGAAAAAGAAAACTAAACAATCTATTCCATCTCTAAGAAGAGACAGAAAGAAACATTTAAAACATGACAAAAATAAACACTATGCCCTCAGAATGTTGTGTGAGGGTCAAAGCTCACAGAAAATCATGCATGGACTTGCCATACAAAATACTTGCTACAGACTTCTGTAGGGGCTTTTTTAGAATACCTATTACTCTGAGTTTTTTCTTGTGACACTCAGAAGAGTGGCAATGGACTACAAGATCTTTAAAATACCAAAGGGATTTTAATAAGATATCCCTAATTAAGACAATATAACACAGAGGTTCAATATAAAACGGATTAGTAATATTCTTCCTATTGGATTGTTTCGTTATCTACCTGGACTGTGAATCTTAATGCTATTTTGAAAACTGTCTCCTCAAAGACATGGGTTAAAATTCCTAATGGAAAGCTCATTAAATATTGTATTCTTTCAAAAGACATGAAGATAGCATTATTGCTTGCATATTGAACTCTTAGCACTGGAACATGGGAAGAGTGTTCTATTCCCTGCTCTACCACATACTTCTCACGTGATATTGAACAAGTCACTCTTGACTGGCTTTGTAAATGTGCTCAGCAGCTGCTTCTTATGATCAGATTACCAAAGTGCTGGAATCTTTTGAAAATCTGGATGTTTATTTTGTTGCTGAATAGGATCAGAGATCTTTTGAAATCTGGCCTCAGTTGGGGTGCTGCGCTTTTTTGAAAAGCTAGCCCTAAATCTGTATATGCCTCAATTTCTCTATTAGCATTATCAGCACTGTTCTGCTTCATCAAGAGGATGAGAAACAGCTGGCATACACAGCAATTCCATTTTGAAAGGGGATATATAAATGTAGAGTTGCTCTGATAGTAGTGGAAACGTCATATGTACATTTAAAAAAGCAAACAAAAAAACAACTCCTGATTTTTCCTAAACATTTATACAACCACGATTTTCTATAAGATCTGAAGTCAGGCAAGGCTGACAATATTATTCTGCTTGCTATGGATAATGTTTGGGAATCGTCTGTGTGTATAATAATATAAACAAAAGTTTTTTTTCCTCTTCCTTTATGATTATGAATGTGTATTTAACAACTTTCCAGATGATTAAATAAGAGACAGAATTTTGTACTTGTGTGTGGCATCACCCTGTGCAAAGCAAAGCAAAACTAATTTTTATATGATACAAGTAGAACACCAAGTGACAACACACATGTGCTTGTGCAGATGCACTTGGCTAACTCTGTAAGAATTATAGGGAGTAATGTGCTCAAGCACTGAAATTAAAGTAAGCGTTGTCTGCCAGCTACATTCATGAGGAGGAATGCAGCACAACTGGAGTTACGGAGTTTATTAGGGGATTGCCTTTCCTTCCTTAGGCACAGAAATCATAGTATGAGTAAACTCTTTGAAATCAAAAATAAAAATATTCACCTTTGCTTAAAAGCTAGCAATTAAATGGAAAAGATGTTTCTTAAGGGAGCTCAATATTTTAAAACAATGTCTAAAACCTCAGTGTGTGCAGACCCTTATTTTCTCACAATCTCAGATAGATGTAAGGCTTACTCATTCTCTAAATTATAAGCGCTCTATAAAGGGTGTTCTTTAATTACAGACAGCTAATGAAAAGAGTTTTTACTGATCTCTCTAGTGTCCTGGGAAAGTCTATACTATGGATTCATTGTATTCTACTTTATAGCCCTGATTGAAATAAGAGGCCACAAGAGCACAGGGATTTGGTGGAAACTTGATTTCCTTCCTCTGGCTTCAAAGAGAACAGTTGCAGAAATTAAGCTGCGTTGATATTGTGGTCAAAGTTTGGTCAGACTGTGGCTATACTTGCAAATTATATAGATATAAAATCACTGCACTTTGGTTTTTTAAATTGCTGGGTCTGCCTTCACTGTCTAAATCTTGCTCAGTTGACCAAAGGTATCTAATATAACCATTAAATGAAAATAAGAATTATTATTACGTCCATATACTTCAAACTTCACTTTCAGTGCTCTGACTATTATTTACTCCAAATATTGCGACAGTAACATTGGAAAATTCAAATCAATATATAATTGCAACACATGAGATGGGAAACATAGATTTGCTCTTTCCAATTAAAAATCTTCAAGTTTTCTTTCACTTCAGACAAAATATTTTCTTTGAGTCATAATTTTTTACTTCTAATATAGAGTGATGTAACTCTTGGTAAAACAAATGTTAGAAAAGTCCATTCATTTACACTGCTTTATTCTCTCTTTTGTCTATGTACTAATAAGGGCATAGCTCCCCACCTGGGTTTTTTTGGTTTTTTTCTAAGGTCTCTGCTGCATTCATTATCAGTTGGTTAATCTATTTCTTCAGCTCTTCATACAGATGTTTTTATTATCTCCTTGGCAGACTCAACAAGGCCTAGAAGAAGCAGTTTTTCAACTGCAGATATATGTAGAAGTTCAGATGACCCAGAAAAACAATTAACTACATTATAGAAGAAAAACAGGATAAATTCTACTGAATTTAGCAGGACTTTGAGTAAGTCCTTGCATTCTCTGCTCAGCTGAGGAGACTAAGGTATGATAGCTATACTGAAACTGTTAAAACCAAAAACAAGATGCAATTTCTCAGCTGCTTTCATTTGAAAAATGGACCACTACAATATTAAGCTTTACTAAGCACGTGTACAACACTCTCCATAGCAAAGGCACTTTTCTTCTGTTCAGAAATGGACAGAAAGTCCAAAAGTTCTATCAGGTATTGCAATCTACAGAAATCAACAGCCATTATTCATTTTAGATATCATAAACTATGGTAATGATTAATTTTTATCTGCTTCTGATTACTAAAAGCAAAAAGGCAGAACAAGTTCTTTTGGCACACAGGATTTATTGCACATCTATAACTGGCTAACCCAATCATGAGTGTTTTTTGCAGAAGTTATGTAGACTGCACATATAATTTAAGATATCTATGCTTCTAAAAATGACCACCTGGAGCTGTCCTATGTAACATAAAACATAAATGTAAAAATCATATGGAAACATTTAATAAAAAGGGCTTTGGAAAAGTGGACAATTGTGGCATTAACTTTAACACAGAAATTTCTACTGGATGAAAATCAATATCATTTTATAATGACAAGAAATTAACTTGGTTTTAATTTGAAAGTTTTCCTCCATTTTACCATCATTGCCAAGATTGGAGCCAATGCAACTGTCAATATCATCCCCATCATGACATATTTACCACTGCAAGTCTGAAACCCATGTTCTTGCCAAAACCATCTCAGCCAACACTGTCAATATTCTCCACCACGAATTATGATGACAACATCAGCATCTGCTTGAGGGTAGGGAGGCTCTACAGAGGGATCTGAATAGGCTGGATCATTGGGCAGAGACCAATGGATGAAGTTTAACAAGACTAAGTGCAGAGTCCTGCACTTGGGACACAAAACCCACATGCAGTGCTACAGGCTTGGGGAAGAGTGGTTGGAAAGCTGCCTGACAGAGAAGAACCTGGGTGTGTTGCTTGACAGTCAACTGAACAAGAGTCAGCAGTGTGGCCAAGAAGGCCAATGGCATCTTGACCTGGATCAGAAACACCATGGCCAGCACATCCAGGGAAGCAATTGTGCTCCTGTACTCAGCATTGGTGAGGCCATACCTCAAATACTGTGTTCAGTTCTGAGCCTCTCACTAGAACAAAGACATTGAGGTCCTGAAGCTTGTCCAGGGAAGAGCAACAAAGTTTGTGAGGGGGCTGGAAAATAAGTCTTACAAGGAGCAGCTGAGGGAACTGGGGCTGTTTAGCCTAGAGAAAAAGGGACTGAGAAGAGACTCTTTCACTGTCTACAACTACTTGAAAGGAGGTTGTGGAGAAGTGGGTGTTGGTTTCCTTTTCCAAGTGATAGGTGATGGAACAAGAGGAAACGGCATCAAGCTGCATAACAGGAAGTTTAGACTGGACATTAGGAAAAAATCCTTCACTTAAAGGCTTATTAGGCACTGGAACAAGCTGTCCAGGGAGGTGGTTTAGTCACCATACCTGGAGATATTTAAAAGATGGTTAGATGAGGTGCTTAGGGATATGATTTAGTAGCGAACAGGTATGTTTTGCCTCAATGATCTCAAAGGTCTTTTCCCACCTAGCAATTCTATAGCTCTATGATCTTTTAGCTGGAATTAAAGAAGGGATGTTCTCAACTCAAGAGTGAATTTTAAATGAATCCATGAAAACTTCTATGCACTGGAAAACATGCACATTGAAGGAAGGTAAAATGATGTGAAAAGTTAAAACCTTTTTTTTTAGTTTCTTTTAAATATTAATATTCTTAACCAGGTTATTTTCATTACCATGACAGCACCAAGAATGCTAATATGAAGAGAAAAATACAGGACTATGAAAAGGAGAGAGTCAACACAGGAAGCTGATTACAAGATGACAACATTATGCATAGTCGGTGTTCCAGCTAAGAACTCAAATAGAAGAATGACTAAGAAAAAGAAACTGTGTTAAAATAACATAATGAAAATGTAAAAATTACCAAGTCAGTGTAACAGCACAAGAAGAGAAGAAGGAAAAATAATTGCAGTGGAATAGACTGGAAATATGGTAGTGGCTGTGAAAGAGAGAAAAGACATTAAAGTCACCTGTTCATTTTCCTTGCTCTTAAAACCACTTACTGTTTGGTTGGTTTTGTATTTAATTGTTAAGTTGTAAGGTGGCATTCTAGCAATAAACAACTCTTCCAGGGACTGACATCTGATTGACAACATTTTAGAAAGAGTATTAATTTGTTACCAGCAGTAAATGTTTTGTGTCTCCACAGAAATGATGGATAGAACTTTTTATGGTACAAATAAAGTACCACGAGANAATTTTTATCTGTTTCTGATTACTAAAAGCAAAAAGGCAGAACAAGTTCTTTTGGCACACAGGATTTATTGCACATCTATAACTGGCTAACCCAATCATGAGTGTTTTTTGCAGAAGTTATGTAGACTGCACATATAATTTAAGATATCTATGCTTCTAAAAATGACCACCTGGAGCTGTCCTATGTAACATAAAACATAAATGTAAAAATCATATGGAAACATTTAATAAAAAGGGCTTTGGAAAAGTGGACAATTGTGGCATTAACTTTAACACAGAAATTTCTACTGGATGAAAATCAATATCATTTTATAATGACAAGAAATTAACTTGGTTTTAATTTGAAAGTTTTCCTCCATTTTACCATCATTGCCAAGATTGGAGCCAATGCAACTGTCAATATCATCCCCATCATGACATATTTACCACTGCAAGTCTGAAACCCATGTTCTTGCCAAAACCATCTCAGCCAACACTGTCAATATTCTCCACCACGAATTATGATGACAACATCAGCATCTGCTTGAGGGTAGGGAGGCTCTACAGAGGGATCTGAATAGGCTGGATCATTGGGCAGAGACCAATGGATGAAGTTTAACAAGACTAAGTGCAGAGTCCTGCACTTGGGACACAAAACCCACATGCAGTGCTACAGGCTTGGGGAAGAGTGGTTGGAAAGCTGCCTGACAGAGAAGAACCTGGGTGTGTTGCTTGACAGTCAACTGAACAAGAGTCAGCAGTGTGGCCAAGAAGGCCAATGGCATCTTGACCTGGATCAGAAACACCATGGCCAGCACATCCAGGGAAGCAATTGTGCTCCTGTACTCAGCATTGGTGAGGCCATACCTCAAATACTGTGTTCAGTTCTGAGCCTCTCACTAGAACAAAGACATTGAGGTCCTGAAGCTTGTCCAGGGAAGAGCAACAAAGCTTGTGAGGGGGCTGGAAAATAAGTCTTACAAGGAGCAGCTGAGGGAACTGGGGCTGTTTAGCCTAGAGAAAAAGGGACTGAGAAGAGACTCTTTCACTGTCTACAACTACTTGAAAGGAGGTTGTGGAGAAGTGGGTGTTGGTTTCCTTTTCCAAGTGATAGGTGATGGAACAAGAGGAAACGGCATCAAGCTGCATAACAGGAAGTTTAGACTGGACATTAGGAAAAAATCCTTCACTTAAAGGCTTATTAGGCACTGGAACAAGCTGTCCAGGGAGGTGGTTTAGTCACCATACCTGGAGATATTTAAAAGATGGTTAGATGAGGTGCTTAGGGATATGATTTAGTAGCGAACAGGTATGTTTTGCCTCAATGATCTCAAAGGTCTTTTCCCACCTAGCAATTCTATAGCTCTATGATCTTTTAGCTGGAATTAAAGAAGGGATGTTCTCAACTCAGGAGTGAATTTTGAATGAATCCATGAAAACTTCTATGCACTGAAAAACATGCACATTGAAGGAAGGTAAAATGATGTGAAAAGTTAAAACCTTTTTTTTTAGTTTCTTTTAAATATTAATATTCTTAACCAGGTTATTTTCATTACCATGACAGCACCAAGAATGCTAATATGAAGAGAAAAATACAGGACTATGAAAAGGAGAGAGTCAACACAGGAAGCTGATTACAAGATGACAACATTATGCATAGTCGGTGTTCCAGCTAAGAACTCAAATAGAAGAATGACTAAGAAAAAGAAACTGTGTTAAAATAACATAATGAAAATGTAAAAATTACCAAGTCAGTGTAACAGCACAAGAAGAGAAGAAGGAAAAATAATTGCAGTGGAATAGACTGGAAATATGGTAGTGGCTGTGAAAGAGAGAAATGACATTAAAGTCACCTGTTCAGTTTCCTTGCTCTTAAAACCACTTACTGTTTGGTTGGTTTTGTATTTAATTGTTAAGTTGTAAGGTGGCATTCTAGCAATAAACAACTCTTCCAGGGACTGACATCTGATTGACAACATTTTAGAAAGAGTATTAATTTGTTACCAGCAGTAAATGTTTTGTGTCTCCACAGAAATGATGGATAGAACTTTTTATGGTACAAATAAAGTACCACGAGAAACTAAATCATTCTATCATTTCTGCTAGCAGAACTGAAAGGATCAGGTAGGCTATGTTTATGCCTTTGTTAATGCTAAAAAGGAGAGCTGAACTTGAAATGCTTTTCCTATCATTCCAGCTCTGTATCACAAGAAAAATTAAATCCTTCAGAGTCTTGTAGCAAAATTAGCTACAAAGCGAGAACCAGTAGCCTGGAGTTTAGAAGAGCAAAGGTAAAAATATAAAGTGAAAATAAGAATAATATCAATAATAATAACTATATTATTATTATTTGATTATACTGAAATAAATACATTTTAGGAGGTTCGATTTACTAGGCTGCACAGATCATTGTCTATAATCCAAACATTACTGTAATTGGCAAATTTTATATCAGCACTTATACCATGTTTACTCCCAATTCTTTGTTAATCATGCCCACACTGTTTTCTTAAAAAAAAACCCACAGAAACTCCTTTCCTAATAGCACCTTTCACTTTGATCTGTTTTCCAAGATCAGTCAGTTACACAGTTAATGTGTTTAGCTTGGTTTTGCCAATATAATGTTCTTCCAGAATTTTAAAACTGTAATTCTTACATACCAATAAGTTAAATACCTTACAAATACTTCAGTATACAATGCATATCCTAGTTAACTGAACTTGAAATTTCAGAGAATTAAGCTGGGCTTGTTTTAAAATAATTACTTTCCATTATATCCATGTTTGTTGCCAAAATATCCAATCTTGCTTTTATCCCTTTAGTAGGTGAATTTTCCTGATATTTTGCCTGCAACTACTCTGAGGCTAAGAAAGCTCACCACTGCAAAGAATGGCTGACACTGAAAATTGTATGAGGCTGACATGAGAGGTAATCCAATCCTTGTCTGAAGAACACATAAAATACAATTTATTAGGTAACTCTAGAACATTTGAGAAACACTGCAAACTGGGATCCAGGATGATGATACCTAAGAGTTTCACAGTCACTTGGTTGTTTATGGCTGGTAACCTATTGAAGCAACACAAAAATGTGGCAATCACAGCAGGGCAATTCCAGTGGATATCACTGAGATGTCAAGGGCTTCCCTGCTATGTTTGGCAGATCTGCTTTTCTTGGCACATCTAAGAATGACACCCTTTTGTTTTTCAAGTACTATTAAAGTTTCATTCAGATACTAAAGAAAGTTTCTGCAGCAGAATAGACAGAGATAGCATTCATCACATAGGACTCAAACACAAAGCAGGCAGTTCTCAGAATTTCATGGTTAGTACTCCAACATTTGGATTCCGGTAGCAGAATGCTTTTGCATGAGAAGCTTGAGGGAGAAACAAGGAGGAATGAACAAGATGACAAAATCATAACACGCTATTAGAATTCCATTTTGATCAAGATGATGTAATATAGAATCATACAATCATTTAGGTTGCAAAAATAAAGACCTTTAAGTTCATCAACTCCAACTGTAAACGTAAATTCAACACTGCCAAGTCCATCAAATGTGAACTCTTGACTGTTGAATTCTCCTCCCCAAGTTTTTGTATTGTTGAGGACTATGATGGCCTATGTTTGCTGAACACAGCTCTTAATAGGAACTTGAACTGTAAAGACCTGTGGAATGGATTCTGTACAAACACTTACAGTAACCTGTATAAATATCTCTTGCCTTTGCTGCATCAGTAATAGTTTAACATATTGCTAATAAGCCTATACCATTGCCACAAATCTGCCCACTTCTAATACACATGAAACAAATTTTTCTTTCATTTTTCTAATCCTGCTACTTTTTTTAATGTCTCTGTCTTTGACAACCTTCTGCAACTTAGATGTTCCACTTTATCTTAATTGCTATATATTTCCCTTTAATTTCTGAGGTTTTACATAAATAGACAAACATATTTTTTTCAAACTATTGATTCCACATTCATTCAGAAACAGGATGAATTTCTATAATTTTAAGGTGCATAGGAAATCACAGTTTCATATTTTTTCTTTTGAGAGTTCTAGTGAACTTTTAATTTTTCCATCAAAATTTCTCCTCACAATCAATTTCACAGATAAGTTTCCCCATTAGGCAATTAGTTCCTCAAAAGCACCAAGTATATGAGTTGGCACCCTCTTCCATTTGCAGAGATTGAAAGCAATCAGGTCATGATCACTTGTCACTAGGCAACCACCAACTCCAAGTCTAGTATTCAATTCATCTTATCTATCGCAATGAGATTCAAACAGAGCTACCTCATTTTGGGTTCTGCATCTTTCACACTAGAAAACCATCAATAATTCTCACAAAGAACATTAGAGTTTTACCACTGATGTCTGAAATTTCCAGCATTAATTACCTATATTCAAACAATGCCTAATCATCTTTTACTTTAATCTATGCAATAGGTCTATGACTAAGCTATCTAGACCTACAGCTGCACTGCCCCAGTGGCCACATGAACTGGTTTACAATGGCCAGACATTATGTTTACAATCAATGTTTCATACTAGTACAGTCAGAGCACTTTGTATTAGCCTACACATAAACAGCATCCAGATTCTCATAAGAGTAGGAAAAATGCCTACAACACAGGGAGAAATAAATGACAGGATTATCAAGAATTCCCCAGCACAAGAGCAGAAGTCAAAAAGTAGGATAGGCAGATTCAAAGACCCCTCTCATAAAAAAGCAATATCACCAATTCATCAGCATTATGCTGTTTTTGTCTGACTGAATTTTTCATGTCAAACAGAGAAAAACAATGTCTCAGGTCACAAACACTGAAGAAAGTAATTCTTTCTTCATTCTGATGAAAGTTTTCCCTGAGACAGAATTGTGTGGTGCTTCAGAAGAAGACTGGTCTTAATGGAAGGTTTGCATGGTTTGGCAGGGAAAGGCTTCTACTATCTTGCATGTCCTGTTCAGAAGACAACACTCAGTTTAAAACATAAAAGGCTAATGACAGGTAATGTTATTTAAAGGGTTTCCACAATGAGATCACTCAGAATACAATAATTTATTTATCTCTTAAAATGTATACATATCCGGTACAAAAATTATTAGAAAAAGGTATTTAAATTGATGGAAGTAATTCCACTTGACATTTGGCATAACAATTGCCATACTTCCCAATTACTATTAATACTTATTTTCTTTCCCAGAGAATTGTAAGTGGTGGAATTATTTCCTCATCGCCAATTTCCTAAGTATAATAAAACATCAAGTTCATTTTCACCCTGTAATTACATACTTTGAATTAAGAATGGATCTTTTGAAAAACATGCTAGTTTGATGGAAACAGATAAAATTTTGTTTTACATTATAATATTTCTTACTCTGACAACTCTTTCAGTGAAGTAATATTTCCTAATATCTAGCTTAAACCTCCTCTGGCACTACTTCAGGCCATTCCTCCTCACTCTATCACTTGTTACTTGGGAGACCAACACTCACCTCACTACAGCCTCTTTTCAGGTAGCTTGATATCATCATGACAAAATTCCAGAACAATTGTTGGCAAAATTAGGCACAGACTATTGGGTTTAAATGCCGCTTCAAAAGAAACAGAAATGGAAAGTGGAGGGCCATGAGCCTTTTTATAGTGACAGTGGTCCTGAGGCATTAACAATGTCCCAAATATTGCCCCACAAAGAAATATATGGTGTGACTTCATATCAGCCAAACATATTCAATGCACCAGAGAACTTCACAGTGCATTACAATAAACCTCTTCCTTCCTTTCCTCACTTGAAAAAAGGAAGAAAATATGGCTTGGTAAGAGTACTTACAACATAGCAGAAAAGAACATAAAAAGCTGCATGATCTTTGAACACTTTGAGCAAAAGTTTGTGCTAAAAACATAAAGAAAGTTGGAGTCAATCATTTGAAGACACTGTTACTAAATATAAAGACTCTAACAAGAGTCTGATGTTGGAAAAAGACTACAAGCCTACTATGGATCAGGCAGTTGAAATGCACAAGAGGACTTCAAGTGCCATGCTATGTAATGCCCCACTTACTGAATGAACACACAGTATGTATATACACCATAAAAATACTTCCATTTGCAGACCAGAACTTTCAGAAAATTCACCTTTGAATGCTAAAAATTGATCAACAACTCATCTATTGTTCTTCTCAGAACATAACGCTTAAATACTGAGAGTCAAACAAAGACTTTTGGAGGGATGCAAACATGGAAGAATAGTAGTGGTATTAATAACATAATGTACTTAGTGTGCAAATAATAATAATTTTATTCCTACTGACTCTAAATAACTTTTTAAAATATTTTCTTCCATATGAGAATCATATCCTGGTCTTTAAGAAGTGTAATCTTTAAACTCATCTGCTGCAAGTTGTGTGTGTGTTTGTTTACAAGGACTAATACTTCCTATGTACAGAAAGCCTTAGACAATGTACCAAAAAAATTGACTGAAGTCTGCTGTATTAGAAGATAGAAAATTTATCCATTTTTAGAAAATGTCAAATCATTGGCTATTGCTTTTAAGATTAATAAAAGATATAATGGCTTCTAGATAGCCTCTAAATAAAGATTACTATGAATGGAGAAATGATTTACCAATAGCCACCACAATGAGATTTCTTTATAAGGTTACAATCATCAGTTATTTAGCTGAAACACTGCTGAGAATGCCTGGTCATTTCTTGAATAATGCATAATGTTCATTTTAGATTTGATCTGTATTATAACAATACAGATATTTCTAAAATAATGGAGAAAACTATCTGTTAGTTTCCAATTGCTCAAGTTATTTCCATGAAGTAATTGACTCTGAAAATATTATATGGAGTTACCTGCGTATTCATTTGCAATCACAACTTGTAGTGATCACTACACAATAGGCATAAGAAAATAAACTCATCAACCTTTATAGACTTTTAAGAAAAGCTGTGATAAATACAGGGCAAAGTAAAGGACCTTCCTGGAATACTAAATTAAAATGATTAAATTGAAGTACAGTACTGGGGGAAATTTAAAACTAAGCTTTGAAATTTAATTATTAACACAAGTAGACCAACACATTTGGGGAAGATAAAAAAAATAAAATAAAAGCAGTTGCCTATGCAATGGAAGTACCTCTCATATAATTTTCCAAATACCTTTAAGTCTATTCAGAAGATTGCCTGGGCATGCACAGTATAATGTCTAGTGTTTTATTGTAGGATTAGCAACAATACTTCACATGAAGCTGCAAGCTATTTATGTGAGCTGTTTATCCATATGAACTTCTTTAAGGGCAGCAAAAGCAACCTTAATAAATGAAAATGAATTTCTTTTGAAGTAATTTCCTGATTTTTTTATCAGAATGTGTTAACAGGTTTCTATGTAAGGAGAACTAGTGAAGTAATAAAATATACCTGTAGAGTTAAATCTGCTTATGGGTAATTCTTAAAACAATAAAGCACTATTTCATCAAGCATTGTTTTAATATACTGACACATAGATAACACAATCCTACTTAAGTATAAAGTACTCAAATGCAGTGGGTGGGAGGTGGTAGTACAAATCCTTCCCCAGCTCGCCCACAGCCCTTATGCCTAGAGGAATGCGAACCATATCATCATATGGGCAGAGAAGCAGGATTATTATATCAGATAGGTTAAAAATGTATTAAATGTTTACCAAAGTTTTTTTTTTAATAGAGAGAAATACGTTAACCTGTTCATCTAGGCCAGATATTTATACCGTTGTCTAAGAACAAGGTTTTATTGTCCCCTAAAATTCTTCATTAGAATCTTTGTACAAAAAGGAAGCTTCAGTATTCAGGCATATGTATCACAAGAGGATAATGAAGAAGAGATCCCAGATACTCTGAAAACATACACAGAGATCTGCAGAGATCAGACTTTCTGTAACACAGGACAGCTTATAGAAGTATGTGACAAGCATTTTGAGATGAATTTTTTTTTTAAGACAGATCGTAGATCATACAGCAGAGTCCACTTTGCACCTGCCTTGAAACACTGTTTAATTGCCTGAGAATAAACTCTCATCTTGAAAAAATGGAGAACATTTGCATATTATATCAGAAGCTTGATGAACCTTGTTATGCTCATGTTCTGGATGATGTAATTATTACCTTCTTTTCCTCCATTAAAATTATATATGATTTGGTAAATAATATAAATGAAATATATTAAATGACAGATACGTCCAGCTACTAAATCACCAGCCTGAAAGTCCTTCGGTGTTTGCTCCATTTTCTAAAGATTATAACTTTCCTTAACTAATATTACTTCCTTTAAAAGGAAGAGCAGGTAAAAGCCTTTGCACCATCAATACCAGTAAGCCTTTATAAGCAGTTGTGTTCTGATAAATGAGATTCTATTTCCCCCTCCTCCCTTCACCCTTAAAGGTGGCCTTTTCTATTGCCTCATGCTGCATACAGTCTATCTAGTTCAGTGCAGATTAACAGTTCTGGTTTCATAATAAGCATAATAAGCAGTAAAAACTGCAGTGCTCAGATGTCATATGCCTCTTTCCAAAATACATTTCCTTCAAAATCTGAGATCAGTAGCTAAAATAAAACAGTGTCGTTTTCTGTGCTGTCAAAACCAGGACAACCACAATTCCCAGGTTTTGGTAACTTTGGTTCTACCAATGCAAACTGCTCCCTAATTTAAAATACTTATCAGACAGCAAGATCATACTCATCTACATTAGTAGCATAAGTAAAACAGAAACTACAAACAAGTCCAGTTTACACAAGTTATTGGAAACACTAGGACCAACACGTACATGGCCTCTAAAATAACTGTTTCTTCTGTTACCCAACTTTTGTGGCAACTCATGTCCAAAACATTGATTTTGCTGCTTGTTTGAGCATGAATAAAGTCAAAATAATTTCTACATGCATTGTAAGATGATAAATAAAATCGTAGTCTTTAAACTGAAAATTTAAAATTTGGATGTGATGCTCTCAACTTGAGAAAGACATGATTCTGCCTTTAAGGTTGAAGCAGAGAATTAGAGATAAGAGTTCTCAAATCAAGTAATAATGTCATGCTCCTCTCAAATCTATCCGTCTATAAAACAGTATAACAAAACAACATAATCATTGCTAAAAATCTTTGATAAGCATTTATTCTATGCCACCCAGAAGGCTTACAGCTGTAATAGTTAGATCAATGGCCTTATTTAGAAAACAATATAAGAGGTTTATTTCACCTTCACATAGTGCTTTTCTCATGCAGACCTCAGATTTCCACATCTGTATTCCTTTAAAGAATTTGATATGCAGGCAAAGAAGAAAGGATGATGGTAAAAATGTCAATTTAGAAGTTACTAAAGGCTGCCATATTTGATAAATATTTACTTCATACCTTTTACTGATGTATTAGGTGGAGGTCCTTCCATTCTCAGGTTCCACGGAGGATCACCTTGATTAGCGAAGTCCCTCATTTTCAGATAGCTAATTGTAAGTCGGATGATAGATGCCTTGTCAAGCTGGCTGGTAATGGCTGCAGGCAGTGGTAACAACTTTGCCAGTTCATAGAATTCAAAATTCTCCTTTCCCCGGCGAGAGCGAGCAGCATCTCGGGACTTTTCCTTTCTCAAAGCTTGTAAACTGAAAGAAAATGAACAAAGTAGGACATTCATCAATATTAGTGCTCTGTCACATTTAACCAATTTGCTTTTTCGCTGTTGGTCTTCTATACAGATTACCACATTTTCAAAATGCTCTTGTGTATGGATGTACAGAATTCAGGACACATTGAACAGTACTTCAGTCCTTGAATGATTAAACTATTGTTAAGTTTCAGTGGAAGCCAACATTTTAAGTAACTACTTCTAACTCATTTCAGCCACCTTCTACTTAGCCTGACCTTCCCTTTTTCTGCAGCCTGTCACAAGAAAAGATTCCCAGCGATGCTGTGTACATGTGGGGTTTATCTGCATAGATGCCATTGCTTCTCCTGACCAATTACAATCCACTTTTTTTCTAAATTTGTGCCAAATTCTGACTCTTCAGAAAAGAAGGTTAAAAGTAGTAAAGTGTGTGCCACCTCTGACAGAGGCTACAGTGCAGCTAAGATAACAGTTTGCACAGTAGCTTCTGAGATTCTGAAGTTTAAGTCCGCTATAATTAAACCTTCATGGATTTCATGAAGCTTCTTTCTGTGAGTTGTTGAGCTGTCCTTGCTGTGGGAAAAGTAACTAATGGCAGAGGGGTGAGCAAGCAGTTAATACAGTTATGTTTCACATTTCTGATTGTGATTCACTACCACATACCTGTCAGACTGACAACTTTTTGGTCAGAAAGGATCTTCTGCTTTAGACTAAGCAGGTAGAAATTTAAAGACATTATTTTACTCCTCTTGTATCAATGTATCGCAACCACACACATGCAACAGTTAAAGGTAACTCAGATTTTACTCCTGAGCTATTTGTTTAATTAGTGCAAAACTACTGAATGGACACTATGATTGCAATGGGGAGCCACTGGAGTCTTCTCTTGAGCTTTCCCTGGAACTCAAAGAAAACCACAAGTTTCAGTTGGTTTCAATATACATTTTTGCAAGAGAGGAGGGATTAACATTTTTTTGTTGTGTGATTTGGGACAGGCAAAGAAATGTACAGTATGCTTCCCAAAAGATGAGAAGTCAATATGTAGATAATACAAAGGAATAGATATTGCCTCTTTTGTGTTTAATGTAAAGTTTTAAAGTTAGGGGATATTTTGAGATAGAGCTGAGTGTTCAACTTAGGATGTGATAAGATTGACCATACCCTTGCCACCATACATAAAAACTGGTGCTGATGCTGGGGCTGGTTTCTGCCAATCACTGTCCCTCACAAAGACTCTATCCTTCCTTCGCTTCATTTGTTTACTTATCAATTTGATGAAGTTACAGCCACATTTCCATTAACTAATCATTAGTTTACAACAGAGCTAGAATTCACCCAGTGTATAATGGAATGCTAAATGCTTCTCTCAAGCTTTCACAACCCTTCCAGAAACCTTGGATTTTATCAACAACAAAAAAATCATAATGGCCAGATCTACAAAAGCACTCCAGCACCTGAAGTATAACAGTAGAATTTAGGCACACAGATCTAACAACATGATTCTGAGACTTCTATTTACCTTTCTTACTAATTTGGAAATAATTTATACTACAGAGGTTCTCTTATTTTAATATTCTTCACCACTTGCATTTTTGTGGCTGTATCTGTCACCTCAGACTTAAAAGGGCAGATCAGCTGGGCCCCTAAAATATAAATTACATCCCTCCATCACAAGTTACTGAGTATGCTTAACAAATTGTATTTCCCTACACAATTCCATACTAATAGCAATTACATTTAAAAACACAGTCTGGCTAAGAAACAGGGATGGCAAGATAACTATGTGGGTGGAAATGGCACGTCCTTACTCACAGGTAAAGACATACCAGCCTAGTGAATCCCACACCAAAGTACATAGACTTGTCTTTATGAAATACATATAGACCGCTAGCAGCTAGATTTGTAAGTTATATTTGAGGAGAAAAGAACCTGAAAAATAAGATTTCACAATGGTTGTTGTGGATGTATCTCTGTCGAAGTCCAGATTTTTACATGTGTAAAATCCCTCAAAACACACATTAAGTATAGCTGATAGAAATGTTTTATGTCTATACAGAAACCTGAAAGTTACAGCTCTGTGAGGTGTGAACTGCCAACTTCATTTCAGTTAAGATCCCCTATGCAAGTTAAATACCTACAACAGTAATATAAGGGAGAGACAGGCAAGTGCCTCTGCCCTATTGTTTGCCAAGTGGAAGCTTATTTTCATGGCACAATGGATCACCTTTAACCTCTTGTAATCACACTTTTTTTCTCTAGAAGCCACGCCTGAGGACCCGAAGACCCCAAATCAGGTTTGAGAAATCCAGAAAAGCTGGGATTCTAGATCTGTTCTGAAAGTTTACACCAAGAGGTTCAGACTTTCTTTCAAAAGCACACACTTACAACCCTGTGTAAGAAGGGGGATTTTTGGAGCTCTCTAGTAAAACAAATCAGAAACATTACAGATGACAGCAACTTTCAAAACTGAAAAAAGTTAGAAATTGAATGATGACAGAACATTCCTTAGAAACACCAAAGACTCAACCCAAAGTTTACAAGAAGAGTAAGGGGCTCAGGAGATCTCTGAAACATAATAATACATTGTTAGGTAAACTTAGATAATACATTACTAGATCAATAATAGTTTGCAATGGAAGTCAGCTCAGCTGAAAAGAGAGGCTATGTGTGTAAGTAAACAGCGTTCTTTGAAAGCCTCCTATGTGTATTCAAACCTTTTCCATAAAAACACTGACATACAAAGGATGGGAAGCTGAAAAAGCAGACATACAAAACAAAATCCTGAGAAACAGTATTACCAATAGCACATTTTTCTCCAGCCATTTGGTGTATTGTCATTTGCTGAAGCTTCATGGAGCAACTCAAGGAGTTTGTAACTTGTAGCACTCTCCTCTTGGAACCAGTGCTTTAACTTAAATTCAGAAACAGTGTCTGTCAAAACACATTAGCACCCAGGTCCTAATTTCTACTCTGCATAATTCCAATAGGGAAACATACTTGTAGCGTTGGACACTACTTACACAATGGGTCCTTAATTTGGGAGCAGTGATTTCCTCAGCAGAATGCAGGAATTCATTAACTATGACCTAAACATCACTGTTAATCCTATCTGGCATCTGTGTTTCAGATAGGCAACATCAACATCGTCATCAGATGCCCTTAAAAGAACAAAGAGCTGGCAATGATAATCCCAAGAGGATGCTAGAACACAGAGGTGTGAAGCTTACAACAGGAAGGAGTGGTGCTGACACAGAAGTAAAACTCATCCTGAGTCCCATCATATAACATTGGGGTTAGAAGTGGATTTTGGTAACAAAACTGAACTTGCTAGAATATCAGGCTAAAAAAAATTATAAACACCAATCGAGTCTCCTGATGGTGAGAAAAATAAAAGCATACCCCTGTTTAGCAAGTGGATTTCAAAAAGATTCAGGAAGCACCAAGAAAGCAAGCATCGCACAACTCAGAGCCCTTGCATGGTAGAGAAGGTCCCCCAACAGACAAGCAAATCTATATATGCTATCCACAGTAACGTGAAAGTAACAGTGGAAAATATACCCAAGGGACATAAAAATTGCTCCCTCTTTGCCTTCTGTGGAGAAGGGGAAGAAGCTCAGATAACTGGATTGGAGTGCATCACTCTATGATATCAAAGGATAATGTTGTCATACAATGGCAAAACTTCATGCCTTCCCTTAAGAACATACTTCTCAAAGGATTTCCACATACAGAGTCCACTAAAGAAGACTAAGAAGTTTCCAGCTGCTAGCTGCTGATAATTTTGTGATGCAGTACCATATAAAGAGGATATTTAATGGCCAGAAAACTATTGCAATTTTGATAGCAGGTTTCTAAAACATATATATTTTTTTTCTTTTAAGGCCTTTCCAGATGGACTGATATAAAGGAGGCCTGGCTTTTACAGATGAAAGGGTACAATAAATACTGCCATATATTTTTTAAATGGTATATGCAACATTTCTAAAGTAGATTTTCTATTGAAGACACAGCAGAAGCAGAAGACATGATAATATGGTATTGCATAAAAGTTTTATTGGTACTCATAACTCACTTGTGATTTCATTGTGCTTGTGGTCATTCCAAGCTTAACTTGGTTCATATTTTATTTCACATCGGTTTTTATATTTTATATTCATAAGCATATATATGCATACATATCTGTATGCACGTCCATAACCTCCACATGTCTGACAGATCATTATCTGTCACTTTAAAGATGGAAGAATCACAAGTCCTAAATTTTGCAGCATATAGTGACAATCAAAGATGTTGCAGTATGTCAACAGATGCACTGACCTACATTAGCAAGGATTTTTTAGCATATCAATGCCTTGCTTCTGTATCTCACTTTGAGCTGTAATAGTCAGTGAAATAATTTAATTCCCTGAGTTTGTATTTTGAATGAAAGCAGGTTGCAGTTACAAATAAATATTTCTGTCCTCAATTTCAAAATATGGCTTGGAAGTAGATACATGGCATACCTGTTCAGTTTTAGAAAGACAGCTCACATTTACATTCAACCTGTAATGTTCCCTTAAACACGATGCAGGCAAGACACCCCAATCAGGGCTTGTCATATGTTTGTCTCCCTCTGCTCAGCCCCATGTAACAGCACCAGTGGGGTCTTATGGTATCCTTGCTATACTTGTCAGAAATAGAGCCTGGACTGGAGGAGATGGCCACAAAACAAAGTTGAGAGACAGGCAGGCTGTTGAGCTCCAGATATAATGACTTAGGCCAATGGACAGCTTGTCTATAGATTGCCATCACAATCTTTGCTCATTTTCATTAGCTACAAGCAGAGAAGTGGGATAAAGGATGCATACTATTTTAGATAATTCTATTGATATCCTCCCTGATTTCAGGAGAAACTTTACAAGCACAAGAGTATCCAGAACAGAGCACCACTTCTTGTAATACTACGCAATATCATACTTGTTAATTCAGCTATTATCAACCAGTAGAAAATTTCTTAAGCGTCTAACAACAATATGGATTAGTAGCAACAATACCAGACACAGTACAAAAACACTTAACTATATCTAATAATTTTTATAACAACCTTTATAGGAAAAGAAGCAATATGTATGCATGCATGTGCAGTTTTATATAAGTCTAGTCTTTTAAATTCAAAGTCCACCATAAACACTATCTAATTCTCTAAAGGTGATAGTCAGGTAAAAGTTTCCATTTCATGGAAATCAGATGTATGGAAAGGATGTGCAACAGTAGAACACACAATGAATCTGTGACAAAAAAAAAAAAATTTAAAAAATGGACTGGAGTTAAGTGATTCAACCCCCTGAAAGAGGCTTTCAATTATGCATGTCCTTCTGTGTACATCTTTTTCTGATATAAAGAACAGAAGAACGTTTACTTGTTATTAAGTTTACTTGCAGTATTACATAAGGAAAGAAATTTTTGCACCTCCTGAGTCCACCGGTCTGCATTTGTGCAATTCTCTATGAAATACACTAGAAATATCCACTTATCTTTTTCTTACCTTGTTCTATGTTACTACAACATGACACAGTATTGTCATACTTTGGATATTTTTGTAATTAGATCAACCTTAGAGTCCTTCCCCTTTTTTTTAGTAACCTAATTAAATCATTTCTGCATTTATATCAATGCAATGTAGTGGACGAGTACAACATTTTAACTAATATGAATGTTCACACTTTATGTTCTATTACAGGAATAATCTATTACCTGGTCCCTCACTTAGCCACATTCTGGAGGAGAATGTTCCCTGGGGTTTCAAGCTGACCAGTGCAGACAATGAGGGCAGCTAAGCCCTTTTGTAACAACAGATACATAGAAAAGCTGACTCTTAACACCTGGGTAATTTATTAAGATAACATCCAAGTACACCTATAGGTGGCCACCCATGGGCCATGTTCTGGCCTACAAAAATCTGGTTTTCTTTCATTGATCTCATGGGACAATTACACTTAAATTATAAGTTCAAAGACTAGAATAGCATCAATATTGAAATTACTCAATTATTTGGAATATTTATTTATTCTGCTTCTGTGTGGTTGTTCTCATGCCTGGGTTTTTTTCAAAAGTGTTCATTAATAGGGACATCTCAAAAAAAGTGTTAAATCCATGTGGATATTCATCTGAACAGCAGTGCATAATTTCAGGTTTAAAAAAAAAGATTTAGACTGGCAGAAAGATGGAGGAAGCAAAGCAGACTAACTTGCACTACAAATTGCAGTTATTACAGTTGAAAAGTCCAGTCTAGCAAGTTAAGCATCACCACTGGTGGTAGCAGGAACCTAAAGCCTCTTATGTCTAGGTTTTTCATTATTGTTCTGTCTTTCCAAATGTTATGCTCTAGAGAGCTCACAAATATGCATAAAACTGACTTTTTTCTTTGATATAGTAATATGAGGAAGCATAAAAGAATGAAGCACAAAGCTAATGTTCTTGTATATGTGAATTAAAAGAAGAAAAAATCCTCTCCAGCTTCTTAAGACTAACTCAATTATTTCTGAAAAACTGATACTGAAAGTATGTTAACATATTTACCTCTAATTTGAACACAGTATTTTGTTGTCCTTTGGGATTTTTTCTTTTAAGACAACGTTTTAACCTGATGGTTTCTCCCTTTCATTGCTTTTCTTATTTTTCTGCTGTCCTATTCATACACCTACTTTTCACACAGATTGTTACTAAACTGAGAGCACAAGAATTTCAAGGCTAGTAAAAAACAGTTACACTATTTAAAAGGGAAGAGCACTTTTGTGAGGGTAAAACCTCCAAAAAGGGGGGGGGGGGGGGGNAAAGCCACATTAATTTTTACCTTCTTCTTTCTTTTTAAAGTACATCTGAGAAGTCAGACAGCAGATTTTTATGGATTTTTCTACTTGTGTGCTTAGGAGATGCGAATATTGCTCAGTCTCACTATTTATCAATTAATCTAGCATGCAGCCTCAAAGGAAAAAGGTCGACCTGTATTAAAAATTCATCCATCAAAAATTCATCAAAGACTTCAGCATTTTTACGCATGAACCTTTGAACACCTGCATACTTGTCAGATCTATGGTCATAGTTAACCGGAATCTATAGTTACTACAGTACCTATACTTGCTCTGACATGAGCTGCATAAGGAGACTTTCAGGTGAAAGAGCAGTGCATAACCTAGTGAGCTGCATTGCTTCATCAAACCGTTCTTTTCATCGGACAAGGGATATCTGACATCCGACTAAGTTCAAAGTCAGTAAAATCAGACTTTCAATAAGCAAACACTTTTCAGGGCATTCATTATTGCCACATCATAAATATCACCATTCTTATGGGGCAAAAGTTTGCCAGAAATAGAAATGAAAGTATTATCAGACATTATCATTAATGGCACACTCCACAAATTGAAGCCATTTAATGCTGTCCAGGAAAAAATAATGTTTTCAGAAGACTTTCTTTAATGTGTGAAGAAAGCTGTATAGTATATGCTGGAAGTTAAAGCAGGAACCTTCAAGTTCAAGGTAAAAACTGCTGCTTAACTAATGCACTGCTCATAGCTGTCATCATTAATTTATGTTAGCCTCTGTAAACATCAAGAGTATAATAGGCCAATTTCACAACTAAATATAGATGCACATTTTGCCCTTATATAAATGGCAGATTGCTGCTGTAGATCATCACTGCAGCAACACGTCAGTAAAGATGCACTGTTTGATGGTCTGATGCTCACACAATATATAAAACCAGTTGTAATGGTTGTTTGGAAGCAAAGTGTAACATAGCAGCAAAATTTCATTTGTTCCACAAACTCAGGATATATTAAGCTTGGCTGACAAAGACTGTTTGATGTGCTAAATCAGTTTGACCTTCATTTTTGCTTTATATTTCTCATTTAACACATGAAATGACCATTACTTTTTCTCTACATAGGATAATATCACAGAACTGGTTTCTATTAACAAGCCTCTTTTCTTTGTAGATAGCAAAAATGCGTTTTACCATACCTGCTTTAACAATTATTGTAAAAATAATGTGCAACTTATGAAAATAAAAAACCTAAACCAAAACCCCAACTATATTAACCCAACCTTTTTATTACATCAGTGACACTTGAGATTGTTTTTAGCGGTTGTTGTTTACCAGAAACAGTTCATATTACTTTATTTTCAATATGCAAACACTGTTCAAGGAAATGGTTTTTGCATGTTTGAACTAATCACTAAACTGAATGTTTTGTCACCAACAAGCACCTTTATTGAAACATAAATAACAGGATTCACTTCCAAAGTGAGTCATTAGAACATAGGAATCCGGCAGGTTTTTAAGGATTACAAATGTATCATCCTACACAATCTTTTAAAGCTAATGTACACTTGGATACAAGAACGATTAAGTAAACTGTGATACACCAGCTCAAACCCAAACTCTACAACCAGAACACTAGCATTCTGATCTTTTTTTTTTTCCTATGTTGAACTAAGTAATTGCCAGCCTTATAATAATAGAGAAACTGCAGTTTTATTAAGCAATTTTGCAGCACCCAATAAACAGAACTTTACCTTGGAGCAACTTGTACATTTCACACCTTAAATTTCTATTTACCAAATCAGCTAATCACTTCACAATTGAACTTCTCAGAACAAAAAATTATCAATTAAAGTGGCTGAAACTCCTGCAAATTATCATTTAGGAATGAAGTAATTGCTTTCATCAGGGCAGAAAAGCCCGCCAGAACAGAAATGTCACTTCAGATTAGTGTTCTCACTCCTGAAGCTATGGATGACACAGCTGATATAAGACTAAATGCCAAGACCAATCAATTGCTTTTGTGGCTCTGTTCTGAGCTGCTGTAAAAGGGGCCATTTTCTAGGATCTACTCTTCATTATAGTAAATGCTATCTCCTTGGTAACATAATTCCATTTCTCATAAATTCCTTCTGAGAGCATTGTCCCAACAATGAATGTTTGTGGAAAAGAATGCTGTTGGTTTAATGCAAAAAATTAAGTGTGAACGGCTGTCAAAGTACCACAGTTTGCTTATTCTTAAACATTAATTGAAGTCTTTACATTAAAAACGGAATACTTTTGCGGAAATGGATGTTCTGAACAAGCGTAATATATTGCATTTGGAAGTGGTGTGTTTCTGATTTTATATACCTATGTTCTGTGTATAGCGGCCACACTCGTCCCTAGAAGAGATTTCTCAGTTTAAGAGAGAGTAGATAAACACTCCACTTATTTCACAGCAGCGCAGTTAAGAAATGTGAAACTGCGGAAGAAAACATGGTCTCATTATCATATGACATGCTATTTGTTAGCAGACTCATCTGTGTATAAAAGCCTCCTCTGAACTGAGCCCTTACTGGAAATATCTGTATTTCAATTTGTATTGTTCAGCTTCCTAAACTACTAAGAATCTGAGTTATGGTCTCCAATTAAAAGGATATCTGAGAAGCTAATTTGGTGGAACAGCAGCAATTTCCTGCACTGCTCTCTCATGACTGAAGTTTAGAAACAAATTCAAGATTACAGATTTTCATTCAGAACAGGATGAAAAGTATTCCTCCCTCAATGAGCATAAGCAATTCCAATTAACAATAACAAGAATTATGTGACAGGAGAATATATTACCAAATATGTAAAGAAGCAATTTATTCAGCATTAAGATTAAAAGTGCAATTTTACTACAGTATTTCTATGGGTAACCAAAGAAATAGCACAGGTACACTGCTCCCAGATTGTGACTATAGGCCTGAATGCTGGCAATCTCACAAATACATGAAAAACTGCACCCATTATATGATGTGGGGGAGATATAAGGTTGCTGCAT
>WAAB01006974.1:37497-49285 GCA_013389865.1 Piaya cayana
TACAGATGACCTAAACAGGGATTTTGTTAGAGTTGACTGTGCTTTATTTAACTATGCTCCAATTTAGTTCCTAGAGCCTGGGGGAAAAAAAAAAAANAAGTAATTGCCAGCCTTATAATAATAGAGAAACTGCAGTTTTATTAAGCAATTTTGCAGCACCCAATAAACAGAACTTTACCTTGGAGCAACTTGTACATTTCACACCTTAAATTTCTATTTACCAAATCAGCTAATCACTTCACAATTGAACTTCTCAGAACAAAAAATTATCAATTAAAGTGGCTGAAACTCCTGCAAATTATCATTTAGGAATGAAGTAATTGCTTTCATCAGGGCAGAAAAGCCCGCCAGAACAGAAATGTCACTTCAGATTAGTGTTCTCACTCCTGAAGCTATGGATGACACAGCTGATATAAGACTAAATGCCAAGACCAATCAATTGCTTTTGTGGCTCTGTTCTGAGCTGCTGTAAAAGGGGCCATTTTCTAGGATCTACTCTTCATTATAGTAAATGCTATCTCCTTGGTAACATAATTCCATTTCTCATAAATTCCTTCTGAGAGCATTGTCCCAACAATGAATGTTTGTGGAAAAGAATGCTGTTGGTTTAATGCAAAAAATTAAGTGTGAACGGCTGTCAAAGTACCACAGTTTGCTTATTCTTAAACATTAATTGAAGTCTTTACATTAAAAACGGAATACTTTTGCGGAAATGAATGTTCTGAACAAGCGTAATATATTGCATTTGGAAGTGGTGTGTTTCTGATTTTATATACCTATGTTCTGTGTATAGCGGCCACACTCGTCCCTAGAAGAGATTTCTCAGTTTAAGAGAGAGTAGATAAACACTCCACTTATTTCACAGCAGCGCAGTTAAGAAATGTGAAACTGCGGAAGAAAACATGGTCTCATTATCATATGACATGCTATTTGTTAGCAGACTCATCTGTGTATAAAAGCCTCCTCTGAACTGAGCCCTTACTGGAAATATCTGTATTTCAATTTGTATTGTTCAGCTTCCTAAACTACTAAGAATCTGAGTTATGGTCTCCAATTAAAAGGATATCTGAGAAGCTAATTTGGTGGAACAGCAGCAATTTCCTGCACTGCTCTCTCATGACTGAAGTTTAGAAACAAATTCAAGATTACAGATTTTCATTCAGAACAGGATGAAAAGTATTCCTCCCTCAATGAGCATAAGCAATTCCAATTAACAATAACAAGAATTATGTGACAGGAGAATATATTACCAAATATGTAAAGAAGCAATTTATTCAGCATTAAGATTAAAAGTGCAATTTTACTACAGTATTTCTATGGGTAACCAAAGAAATAGCACAGGTACACTGCTCCCAGATTGTGACTATAGGCCTGAATGCTGGCAATCTCACAAATACATGAAAAACTGCACCCATTATATGATGTGGGGGAGATATAAGGTTGCTGCATTTCATATCTACCTGCCTGAATAAAGG
Source organism: Piaya cayana (assembly GCA_013389865.1). Classification (NCBI taxonomy): domain Eukaryota; kingdom Metazoa; phylum Chordata; class Aves; order Cuculiformes; family Coccyzidae; genus Piaya; species Piaya cayana. Next base: position 38,973 of record WAAB01006974.1, read on the forward strand.
TAGTATTTTAAACTGCAAAGCCAGATAGCATATTTGGAGAACTCAGACTAAAGCTATCTCATATACCATATTAAATATGCTATACAGCATATCATAGTTCAAATATGAGCTTTACACTTTGGGCATAGTAGTGGTTACAACATAACTAAATCAGTCGGAATTAAACAAAGAGAATCCAAATTTCTAACTATATTCCTTTTTGAGTACTGTCTTTGAGAAGGAACATTTCAGATTAGAGGTTTTTGATCTGGTTCTTAATATTTTAAAGAATGAGTCAGCAGCTGCTATTTTCCTCACCTATGTCAGAGCTATTGCAGAAATGTTTACTGGAACGTTTATATGAGCATGGCCATTATTTTCCATAACATTATTTTACCAGCAGTAGTTCTGACACTGACAGCTGCACAGGTTGAATAAAAAAAAAAAACCACGGTTTTTTGGTTGTTTTTTTTTTTNAAAAAAAGCAAGAATTCCAAGCTCTCTCACTGCTGCCACATAAATAATCTCTTGGTGGTGTGTTCTCAATTACTGTAATAACAAGACCTGTTCTGAAAAAATATAACATGCTTTATCTTACCCACTCTTGCAATTATCATCCTCATCATCTCATAATTCTCTCCTTCTCATATAACAGTTATCCTTACATTGATGTGTCTATGGTGAAAATATGCAAGCTGTAGTTTTAAACCCTACCAATTGGAGTTTTTACAAAACCTTTTGTGAAGGGATATAGAATACACTGGTACTGAACTTCAAAGGAGCCACCATAATTTACAGAGTCACAAATGAGCTATCTTAAAACTGAGAACAATATAATTTCAACAGGACAAAGAGGTACAGGACCAATATCAACCATGAGCCCTGCATTGCTTTTGCTACCTGTGATAAAACCTGTACCTGGATAAAACCTGGAGGTCATGTTGTCATTGATACTCAGGCTACCTAGTTTAACAACACCTCCAGCAAATCTGAAAAAAAAAAATGCAATAACCAGTCTGGGAGGTGATGTAGGTACATCTGCTGAACGCTGAAAACCAAGCAGTGCATGCAAAATTTTTCTTTCGCCATCTCAGAAAGAACTTTCTGCCTGTGCAAGTCTCCAGAAGCTTACTGACAGATTTATTGAAGCTCATTTTTCCAGAAGCACAAGTTCTGCTCTTGAAGATGCAGTGCTACCTGTTGAACCATTGCCTCAGTAGAGTATGAATGAGCTACTAGGCTTTTCACTTTTAGACTCCTGGCTTGGACCTTGAACAATTCAGTGTAAATTAATTTCAGCAGAGCACAAACCAGCAAGGTTTCACAATTAGTTGTCTTTCACACCTGCCACCACTGAAATAACTTTTATTACTGCTTCGCATTACAGGACAGGATACAGTCTCCACTGACTTCCCTTGCAGGGGGACTACATTTACTTTCTATTTAATTGTCTGGGGTAAACGGCAACTCTGTAAATATCGTACAAACACTGGTGAAGGGCAGAAGAAGCTGGGGGGTAAAAAACAGTCTTACCAGAAAACAGTAATTTATTAAACAGAAAGAACTGTGCAACTTTCAGGCCACCTGTTTTTACAGCTGTAAAGTAATGACTTAGATACCACTGCTAGTGTTACAGAAGCATATGAAGTTTTAACAAACAAAACCATACAAGTACATAGGTTTGGACACAGAAAAATTGACTTAAAACCAAAACAAAATCACAACAAAAAACATACTCAAAACCCAAACCAAACAAACAAAAAAACCAACCCCACACCAACAAGAGAAACAAACAATATATAAACCCCCATCATTCTTCCATAAATCAGTATTACCATGCATTTTCTGAGGTTAGCATTCTACCGCTTATCTTTTTCTTGGGGGAATTAGGCTATATCTACATCTTTTTGCTTCCTAAGGAACAGGAAAGACTTGCTAAATACTGAAGAATTTTAGAGTTAATTTAGCAAGAGAGAACCATTCCCCAAACTTTAAGCAGAATGTCAAGGCAATCATATGTATGTGTCTGTACAGGCACACAACTATCATTATATTTTATGGGTTAGTGAAAAAAACCTCATGAAGTAACATGATAATGTGCTCCACAAGCCTCTCCTCAGCTCTAATTACAAACTATAGATTTTATTAGTCATAAAAAAATGTGCATTTTGCAGATTCATAATGACCTTAAAATGACCTCCTCAAATTGTATGAAATGCATTAAATGAGCCCCAGAAACCTGAGAAACCCCCCAAAAAATCTTATTGTCCCCTTTCTCCCATTCTGCCTTCCACTCCATCCATAATAAATGAATAAATAAAAGGAAGCCTACATAAAAGTTAAAGTGCTTAATTCCTAGAACAATCAATTTTATATTTAATATTTTATTTTAAAAAACCGCTGCCTAAATCAATCATGTTTCAGTGTATTATAGTAGCACTCCATAAGTGTAACAGGTTGATGGAAATTCTATGTTCAGTTTGTTACAACTTGAAGTTGAAATTTTTACTTGTTGGTTCTCTGCTGGTGCCCAAAATGAAATTTCATATGCAGATAGACAAAAATTAATTGAACCATTTCTTAGTTACCTAACTTAGTTACATGAGTGGATTTTAGTTGCATAACACAAAGTCTAACACATCATATGAAAAAGACATGATATTGTTATCTTTTCAGCAGTTCTGATACAGCGGGGTAAAAATGAAATCCATGTTGATAGAGAAGGAAAGTTTCCTTCTTGTTCCATTTACAGGTATCAGTACTGACCACACACATTATTTGGCTTATGTGTTTCCTGAAATGCTGAGAAGAGTCTCCTGTCAGAGGTTGTGCACTCAACCCAGACCATGAACTGCCTGGTACAATGGTGATTGTTACACAAGAGGTATGCCCCTAAGGATTTTAGTTTTCAGGCACTTGTAGCCGACCCAAGATCTAATTTCTAACTAAGGTTTTCAAATACAGTATAGTGTGCTGCTTAGGGCTGGGACAGAGGTAATTTTCTTCACAGTAGCCAGTATGGGGTTATGTTTGGGATTTGTGATGAAAACAGTGATGATAATACAAGGATGCTTTAGTCACTGCTGAGCAGTGCTAGCATAGCAGCAAGGCTTTTTCTGCTTCTCGTATCACTCCACCTGCAAATAGGTTTTGGGTGCACAAGAAATTGGGAGGGGACACTGCTGGGACAGCAGCCCAAAGTGACCAAAGATTCAGTTCCATACTATATGGCATCATGCTCAGCATATAAAGCTGGGAAAACACAGAAGAATGGGAGGGCATTCAGAGTGGTGGTGTTTTTCTTCCCAAGTAATTGTTATGTGCGTTAGAGCCCTATTTTTCTGGTGTAGGCTGAGCAGACAGGAAGCAGTGAATGTATTCCTTACTTTTGCTTTGTTTGCAAGCAGATTTTTCCCTTTACCTATTAAACTGTTTTTATCTCAACCCACAAGTTTTCTCATACACTTCTCCCTCCTACACTGGACAGGAGTGACTGAGTTGCCGTGTGGTGCATAGCTGCCAGCTGGGGTTGAACCACAACAGTCATTTTTGGCCTTCAACGTGAGGTTTGAACCCAGGACCCTGGGATTAAGACTCTCACGTTCTACCAACTGAGCTAGCCAGGCGAAACCAGTTCTTCTCAGAACTCAGTTTAATTAGTAAGAATAGACCTGATGCTGTGTTCTGATCTGAGCTAAAGCAGAACCAATTCTCTTACTTTTCTGCTAAGCTTCTTCTGAAAGTGAACATGTTTTCAGACAGTGTCTAGTTCTAAAAGTGATAATTTTTATATAGTTCTCACTAAGCAATGTGATGAAAGGTATGCAGAAAGGTCATTTCTTATACTTATTCCTATAAAAACCAAGGCCATCTGAGAGTTAGTGGAAGGCCATTAAGTCAAAGGGCATAAAAGGTTCACATCTGTCTGGAGGAGCAGATTGAACAGGTGACCCAAACTGACCAACAAAGTATTCCATTCCATGAATGCCCTACTCAATGTAAAGCTTAGGGAACACGAGGGTCAACTTCTCTTCTTTCATGGCCAATATCCAGTGAGGGCTTTGTCTGTTTGTCTACTCCCAATCCTGATCCCTGTGCTCCTTAAAGCAGTTACTGAACCTGACTCCTGCCTGCCTCTATTCAAGTGTGTATTTTTACCTGTGCCTGCTCTGCAGTACTAGTGGTGATGTACCTAGGAGCTGGATATTGGGGTTTTAAATATATTTGTATATAATTTATTATTTCCTTATTAATTTTATTTTGTTGTTATTGTTATAGTCTCATTAAAGTTATTTTCATTTTAATTTTGAGTCCACAAGTCTCTCTCCTTCATTTCCTTTTCCCCGTTCACTATGGGAAAGAACTGGGACTACAATGTCCAGAGCTTAGCTGCCCAGTAGGCTGAGTCTGTCATGCTAAGCTGGGACATGCTACAAGCATTTTATAACCAGAGTAGCAATATGCCAAGATTTCCTTAAAACACATGCATCATCAATTACAATCCTAAAACTGTCAAAAGCAACACTTACCCAAAACCTTCAAAGCTTTAACTGCTGAGACATTAAGTCTCACATCCTAAGTAATGCTCACCTTGTACAGTAATACTTGACTGTAAGCAAGTGTGGCACTATCCTAAATCCATCAGACTGTATGTATCAAAGGCATTAAAATTATCAGTGCTTTGTAATACTGACCAACAGCTGCCCAGGTTACATTACCTCCAAAAATTAAAGCTCCTTGCAAAAACACTTCCTGAGAATGGGTCAACCAGCCACAGAGCTCAATAAACATGAACAATAAACCATGAAGGAAAGTGAGACCCAGAGATAAGGTCCCCTCCTGAAAACGTCCTTGGCCTTAAAAAGTGACCTCTTAATTACTCAGTAGGTAAAGCACCTTCCTGCAAAGTCTCACAGGTCTAGATCAGAGAGGAATATGATGACTGTCTAGGAACTATCATCATCATGGGGGAGGTCATATGTTACCCAGTAATTCTGGTTTTGTTTGCAAAAGTATCAATCATAATCTGGAAAGTTCAAGAAGTAACGAATTTCTATTGCAAAGCAGCTGCAATGCTTAAATTAGCTTCACCATTAACACTTTGTGGTTTATTTCCAGTTTCAACTTTGCTGAATTCAGCTTTCAGTCACTGAATCTTAGGATTCCTTTGTCAACTAAACAAAGGAAACTCCAAATATATGCTACCTTCTGTCTGTCTGGGTAATTACAGGTCATGATCAAATCACCCTGTTAACCTTCCATTTGACATGATACTTGACTGACTAAACAAACTCAGTCACTGCATGCTTTCCAGTCTTCATTTTAGAACTCACTTTTTTTCAACATGAAACCAACCAAACAATTCCAACAGCAGCAATCATCAGTAGGTTACATAATTTTCCCTGCTCAGTATTTCAGTTTATATACTTAAAAATTATTTTAGTTTATATCTGAAATAGCATCATACTGGGCTACAGTGCTCTGCTGCTCATAAGAAAACTTAAGTCTTTCAATTTGGGGTTTACAGAGAAAGAGACACTAAGCTATAACTATGAACTACAATGTCAGTTCTATGTTGCTCCCTGTGTGATATTCCTGGCCAGTGATGCTATTTGTTTTTCAGAAAAGGAAATAGATCTGGTAAGTTCCATAGGCTAAGATCATGTAAAATGAGAGAAAAACATTAACTGATGAATGACAAACCAACGTATTTTCTCCCAAGCACATAGAATTACTCCAGTCTGATCTGAACTGATTCTCTTCAATAATTTCTTAATTTAATTTCTGAGGGGTAATCACTTGCTCTGAAGATAACCAGGTAAGATTTCTTTTACACCACCTCACAATTTTTGGTGCAAAATGGCAGAACTCAAAACCAAGCTGAGACATTCTGTAAAGGACACTTAATTTATGCATTTTTTACTTACCCAGGTTTTTTTTTCTTTTGTTTGTTTGTGTTTCAAATGAACTGAAATGCCTCAGAGAGAGAAAGTCTCCCATGTTTCCCAGCACTGACTACTTGGATTGACCTGGCTGTCATGTGTTCAGAACAGTTCCATCAATCATAATAATAATAAATAATAAATAAATAAAAATAAAGACAATTTTATTCCCTCCCTATTCAATCACAGCATGATGCTTTAAAATCATTACATTTTTAAAGTCATCTAACTTGAACCAGCGTTTCTCCTCCTAACCATTTTGGATACCTTCCCTAGTGCTCTGACTGCTACAGCACTGTGAGGCTGCCTATGAATGCGAACAGGGATGGAGAATATATAAAAGCACCAGTGTGAATCACTGAGGGCAAACAGCAAATTTGTCACTGATAGGCTGGTGGCAGAATATTGTGATTCCTCAAAAGCTGCTGAAAGCCTTTCAGATTGCCATTAGCCATCAAACCAGCACCGTTACTCACCATGGACAGGATGCCAAGGGCTGAAAGGCATTACTAGTGGTGGTGCTCATGTTCTCCATTTCAGATCATTGCCTAAGTACTGGATTTTTAGTATACCTAGACACATACACTAAGATAGCCTCTGTCATAAGATATTCCTGTGGCCATGATTTTAATAATAAATTATTGACATATTCCCCAAAAGCCACTATTCACACAGATGTTCAAAACACATAAAAAATTAAGGCTAAATTTTCAAAACCAAATAGTGCTGCTACTGCTCCTACTCAAAAGATGCCCTGGAAGTTGCGTTTAAAAACACCACTTTACTCTATTTAAAACCAGTCATCACTGGGATAACCTCAGTCAGGTAAAGCAGAAATACTTTGGTGTCAAGAGGAAATGTAATCAATATACACCCATAAACACTGCATGTTAATCTTGGAACTTACCTGTCGATAAATCTACCAGCTCATCAGAAGGGGAAAGAGGTGCAATGACTGCTGGAAATAGCTACTGAGTGATGTTTAAAACCAGCAATTGTATTAGTTTGTGGGTAGGAATTTAGCTACAGAAAAGAAAGAGGAAAAGAGGGAACCATCACAAAGAGCTATTATACCTGACGGGGTCTACACAAGACAGATGAAATGTGAGCTTCAGTATTCAAAATAGAAAGGATACAATCATATGTCTGGTTAACTTACAGGAAATAGTTCCAGAGACAATTTTATCCTAACTACAGTGATTTGAGCAATTTTTAAAAATAATACCAGCCAATTTCTCTCCATTATACTCTGCTGGCAGAAAATAAAACATTTTTCTTTGAAATGATTGCCTCTGGTTTTGTTAAATCATGCAGCCTGTCAACATGTGGTCACCAGTTTTACATGGTCTTTCTGCCTCTCTGGAAAAGAATAAATTTGCAGCCTGATCCTGGATATAAATACGTAATCTAGCATCAGTCAAAGTTATTGCTGTTACTACAAACAAGGTAGGTAAGCAATTGTAATGTTGTAATATGAAAAAAAAATCTAAGTCAAAATAATACATTTTGAACTCAAATATGACAGGGATTTTGTTTTTTCTTAAATGGTAGTCCTGACAACTCCTGCTACTGAAGAATTAAAAACATTTTTTTTAAAAAAAGAAAAATAGAAGCAGAGTTTAATTCTGTCACCAGATGTGCCTGCTCAACTCCACTGATTTAAAAGGACAACACAGACCCTTAGTGTTAAGTGATTTCATAAAAGTAAATATTTGAAAAACAAAATGAGAAAAAATTATGGGATCCCTCTTTTGTACACAGTTGTTTCAGCAAGCTCACAGCAGCTGAACAAATTAAATCTCCAACCTTTTGCTGTCAAGTGGGAATTATGTACTAATAATTCTATAACTGATTGGTATATGTGCTTATCTCAGCAATGTGACTAAATATCTGTAAAAAGTGAATGAAGTACAAACCTCCTGAAAGATAAAACATATTACATTCAATTTTAATAAACTTATGTTGAATTAACCTTTATAAAACTCTTTACTTCTATTCAAAGAATTTGCCTATTTAGTACTCTTTTTACAAGAGGATTTTCACATTTGGTGCCTTTTCTAAACTCTTTGTATATGGGGTATGTAGCATATCTCAAATATCTTTTCATCTCTGTTTAGGGATGAAGAGATACGTAGAGTCAATCTTTCTAATTAAATCATGAATGTTGACAGCAGTTTACATGGCTATTACATTCTTAGGAATACCTACTTCAAAAACACAGTATGGGAAAAATTGTGCTCTTAGGAGCACGGGAGAAACAGCAGCTAAAGTGTTTCCCATAATGTAAAAGGAGTCAATATATCTGTATGATGCTTAATGCCTTCCAGGCACCTGAGGACTTCACCGAGCAACAGGGTTTACCACAGCTTTAATAAGGTGCAAATGCTAATTCCCACACTGCTAGCCTGCTGACAGATACTACTGACACGACAAAATGGGATCTTGACTATTGTGCTCATATGACCTGTGACAGGGGCTACTGAAGATACACCCACGTGTACCTATCCTCCAGTTTGTGACTGTTTCCTGTAAAGAAATCAGAGAGCAGGAGCCTCGTAATTGCCTCCAGCATCCCAGAAAAACTGACAGCCACAAACAGACCAAAGTCAGTGCCAGAATTCAGGCTGAGCAAAAGAAAGTATTTCTACGCAGTCAGTTTTTAACTGAAATGTCAAAAATACTAAAGAGTTTTAAATGGCCAGTGTAAAAGAAGATATTGCAAGAAGAATAAACATTAGGGGGAGATTTGGACAGTAAAAAGTAGCAACAGTGTGACAATAAGACAAGTTAAATCAGGATAGAAGTTAAATTTTTCAAGTTACTTCAAGATTTATTTAGACCAACAGCTTTCAAAAACTAAGAATTCTTGTGCCCATTTAAAAAGTCTTATTTAAAATATTTTATGAGTTCAGTTTACATTAAAATCTCAAATAAAATAGCGTGGTTGCTTTGTGTGGCCATCTGCTACTCTCATCAAGTGTCTCTAGTGACGAAAATGTGGATTCTAGTAGTTTTACTGTGGAGATAATTGAAGCCTTTCTAAGAATAATTTCTATTCAGCTCTTTAGAGCCAAATTTTGCCCTTGGATCTACACTCTATTTTGTAACACTGGAACATGGTTCTTGTTTAAGCTGTTAATATCACCCTCTGTGTATAAAGCATGAGCTACTAGTCTTTCATCCTTTTGCAGAGAAGATATAATCTGTATTACCTATTTTGGAAGATGATTTTGGGGCATGCTGAGCATGCTTATATATTTAAATTATATAAATAATACTGATATCAGAGGCTGGTTGTCAGTGATCTGACTTTCTAATTTCAATTCTACTATTAATTTCTAGTATAATCAAGAGCAAAATGCTGACTTGACCCACAGCATCACAATATTAGCCTGCTAGAAAAACTGTCCCAATATTTAGCTTATGTAATACATTTTTAAATCCTTACAGATCCCAAATCTGCCAAGTTCATTCATAAAAGCAATTCATTGATTTCAATGACATTATACAGGGATCTCTGGAATAAATCAGAATGTACGAATCAAGCCCTTGCAGGCAAGTCTAGTCTATGGGTCAGGTGACACTGAGCTCTAGCATACCTTAACTGCACTCCTGAAGACTTACCTATAAAGAATGTGTGTACTTGATGTTGAACTGAAGGTGTAAACCCGGCACCACATACTTTCAAAACTTGAACTAGCCTCATTGCTATGGATAGCTGCCTCCCACTGCTTTTACGGCAGCTGCTGGAGCAATGCTTATATGAGCTGGGAATGTTCCAAAAAGCTGCTTTCCTTTCTTTGCTGTGACTGCTTATCAGATTGCTAACTGGCCCCACATCACAATGCACCATGACACAGAAAACAGTTGCTCTTCAGCTTGTCTCTTAGTAAGCCTAAAGGAATCTGAGCTGACCTGGTCTTAGGGAGCATTTCCTCAAAGATGCTCTCTTTCTCCCAACATAAGTAAAATAGCCAAAGAGAAGAGAAGAGAAGAGAAGAGAAGAGAAGAGAAGAGAAGAGAAGAGAAGAGAAGAGAAGAGAAGAGAAGAGAAGAGAAGAGAAGAGAAGAGAAGAGGAAGAGAAGAAGTGATGTGAGGTGAGGTGAGGTGAGGTGGGGGGAAGCACAACCAAAACAAAAAAGAACAAAAATCTGATGAAAGTGCAGTTAGCTTTCCTGTTGGAGGCTGAATCACAGAATCACAGAATCACAGAATCACCGGGTTGGAAGAGACCCACTGGATCATCGAGTCCAACCACTCCCACAAAACACTAAACCATGTCCCTCAGGACCTCGTCCACCCGTAACTTAAACACCTCCAGGGAAGGCGAATCAACCACCTCCCTGGGCAGCATATTCCAGTGCCTAATGACCCTTTCCGTAAAAAACTTC